>JASKDV010186100.1:0-12013 GCA_032466395.1 Aegires albopunctatus
TATTATTATTATTATTATTATTATTATTATTATTATTATTATTATTATTATTATTATTATTATTATTATTCAATTCATAAATTTAAAAGTGCGGTATGTTTGTTACACTTTGTCCTCCCTTATTATTTGTACTTAATGTGTGAAGATGATGATGATGATTACCTTGCAACAGCAACTCTAATTTATAATGGAAATGATTCATATTGCGCCCACTCCCATTTACAAAGCAACTCTATGTGCATATATATAGTTTTCACTATCTGAGAGTTTGCAGGCCTTGCATTAAAATTTAAACTAGAAAAAACCCAGTACTCCTTTAACTTTCCCTTAATTAAGTAAAGAATCTTGCTCCTGACTTTCTTTTTTTCTCCCTTATTAATATTGATTATCAAATGACAAAGTTCTTTAAGTTTTCTTCTTAGATCTTTTACAATGACTTCCATTTCTTATTTTTGATTTTGGCGCTCCATTGCTCTTTCCTTTAGGCCTTAGATCTCTTCTCTAATTTTTCTCAATCCACATATGGTTAATTTATTTCTTGACATGAAAAAAGATGCAGTGAATCTTTGGTCGTGAACTTAAATTAATCTAATCTCTCACCAACCCTATTTGAAACAACCCTATTTGAAACAACCCTATTTGAAACAAACTTATTTGAAACAACCCTATTTGAAACAAACTTATTTGGTAACGTTGTTGAAATGTTCGGCATTGTGTCAAATTCATTCAGGCCAATAGGCTAACAAAAGATGATTTCCTATATTTTAGTGGAGCAACGTATCGGCTGCTAATTAGAAGACAATAGCAGAAAAAGAAACTATAACTATCATTATTATTACATAGCTGCCAACTAGTAGGACGAAATCATACTAAGTATGCGATTTGACCAATCCAAAAAACACAATTGAAAATCTTATTAATTTTGTTTTGAGGGACAAATTTGGTTTCAGTCACTTCCTCCCAGTTATATGTTATTATTAGGCTTTACAAAGCTTTGATGAAGGTAAGGCAATTTCAATATTACCAATAGTTTCTATTCATTGTTACAGGGATTTTTCTTCTTGAAAAAAATGAGTGTTAGTGTAAGAGCGCGCAGAAAGTACGATTTTGGTTTCTGAAAAGTTGGTAGCGATGTTTATTATAGTTTATTGAAATAAATAGCTTTGTGTCCCATAATTAAAGCTGTGGAACATTATCTCATCATACTGGCAATGACTACAAACACGATGTAGGAAATTGGAGATATCTCTGTCACGGTGATGAAAATTACATTGAAACGTCATTATATATGACCATAGCTGCCAATCAGTAGGATAAAGCCATACTAAATACGATTTGACTGATTAAAAAAAAAATATGATTGAAAATATTATTAAATTCATATTGGGTGAAAAATTCTGCCTCCATCACCGCCTCCTCATTAAAGTAAGGGGCTTGAACCAGCTATAGGAAAGCAACTTCAATATTTCCAATGTATATGTTTCTAATCATTCCTACAGGTATTTTTCTTCGTATGAAAATGGGTGTTGCCATAAGGCCGCGAAGAAAGTGCAATTTTGGTTTCTGAAAAGTTGGCAGCTATTTATGATGATTCAATATACAGCTCTCCCTATCACTGCGGTAAAATTGTGGAAAAGTGTTTTATAATAACTATTTTGGATGGACACAGTCACTTGAAATCAATACTAACTTAAGTCACACAGTAAGTTAGTACAAGTTTTTATTTAGTGAGAACCAAAAATAAAATTACAAGAATGCCTATGTCGGCCATGTCAACCTTCCACACAATATCTGTATCAATACACAACATAAAATGATCTATTTGACCTAAATTGACAAATGAGATTTACCTCACAATGGCAGAGACAACTTGTAACACATTATTTATGCTTTGTGACATCATCACTATGAGTGATCTGACGCACTGGGTAACCGCAATCACTGGCTTTAATTTGTCTCTTTCTAAATCCTGTGTTCTACCTGATATGCCAATACATAGCCAACATTTCAGAAAATGAAATGAAAAGAAAAATGGGCATAGTTGTTCCCTTTTCCAGAATAAGATAAGGTCAGACCTCTTTAGATTGATTGAGAAAAGAATATCAATAATACATCGTGCAGCATTCATTAATACTGCAACGGCAACTCAATATGCTGCAGCCTCCATAAACATGGCAGATTGTTATTTTGCTTTGATTGTTCCATTATGAAATAACCATTTTGTTTCAACTTTGAACTTGCCCATTGCCCAAAATGAATATTATTATAATTTACGTAATTGCCAAGGTGAACTTGAATTTCAAAAATATCAATGAAGTCAAATCGGTTGAATTCATTTTTGAATATTTCTTTTTTCTTTAATAATAACAAATATCCTTCTACTTCCATCAGACCCTTATACCTTTCTTCACTCTCTCAATGCAATTTAATTCCAATGTACGTTGAATTATTTCCCTCTAAACAAAGCATTTATTAAGGTGATGACAATATGTTATCCCTAGATGCCTACCCCCCCTCGAAAAATACGACAGTATGACCACTCTATTATCTACTAAGTCTTTTCTATTTAAAAAATATTGTTAAGCGTTGTGGACTGCGTGTGTGAAAGGACTCCATATACCTCTGTGTTCAGTGGCCAATGAAAATCAATGCTATTTATTATAATTCTATGTCAATATCATTTATGCTTTTGAAGATGAAAGAAAGACTGTCGTGATTATGATACATGTACTCCATACAAAGAAAGAAATTATATCTTTATGTACACATACATCCACACATTATGCATTGTCTGTGTTGATGTAATGGCAATGACCGCTTTTACTCTTCCAGCAGAGAGACGACAGACAGCGAGACAATTACTTTACAAATGTCATCCACTCATGTTTTTCTTTCCCCAGCTATTTTAAATCTCCATCATTAATCCAGCGTTCTAGGACTACATTTCAATTTACATAATGATATGTTACAGGGCTGCCTACCCTCCCTCGAACCAGGATATTCCTTCTTTTTTGACTCAATGTCCTTCTCTCAGCCTGTCCTGCAATCTGCATGGTTTCTTTATCGAATGCTGCTTCTCCATGCTTTTCGGTTCATTGCACTGTCTTCCTCCAGATTCAATTCCTTTGTATTACTCTCGATTCTGATATCCATCTTGGTTGCGGGTGTACTCTCCCTCTTTTTCCATCTATCACCATTTCCAGTACTCTCCTACCCACATACTCTTCCTCTCTTTTTTTTTTTTTTGAAAATTGATTCAATGTCCTGCAATCCCTTATTAGAAACACCGATGTCAATATTATCGCTCATTTGAGCTTAGCATTGGCAGCCATGTTTTTGGTACCTCGTTCTCTGGCTACTCTAACTCTAACCAAAAATTTACCTCTTCATTTGCCAGATTGCCTTAATTTACTCCATGGTTGTCTTCCTTAAGATCTTTTTTCCAAAATAAAGGGTTTCATGCCAGGAGGGGAGTTGATAGTATTGTTAGCTCAGTGGGTAAGCTACTTACCTGCCAAAGGTCCCTGGTTCAAATGCAGGCTTGAATATGACATTCATTTTTTGGTTTTCTTTCTGCTCCCTTATCCTTAAAGTTGCTAGGATAAAATGAGTGCCAAGTCCTATTGGATATGGACTATAAACCAGGAAGTCCCACCTGTATATATGCATGTAAAAGAACCCTGTTAATAAGTCTTGGAAAATCCTGATATCACCAAAGTAGCGGAAATAGGTAAATTCAATACAACAGCAATGAGATCAGGATTTTGAAGAGATTGATCCCATTGTAAAGATTTTGGCTAGATATTCACTCAAGGACTACGTCATATAGACCACGAAAGTTTCAAAATTTGGACTTGAATTGTGTCCTTGAAAATGTCAATAGGTCCTTCATTTTACCTTTGACGATTTTTCATTTGGATTCCTTAAAACTGGCAGCCCTGAGATTAGTACATGTATTAACCCTTTAAGACTTTGAATCTCTAAGTATATTATTCACTTTCTATAGACCGCATCAACCAATGTAATAATAAGTGTTATCTAGACAGATAGCATTTTCCTTTGTCAGCATGAATTAATTACCAAGCATTTTATCAATAAATGACATCAATTATTCTTTCAATGGCCCACTCATACTTGTCAATACACTCTTTAAATTCAGTGTTAGTTTTGTACATTGTATACTTTTCATATAAATTAGGTACATTGTATAATTTTCTCAGAACTAACGTGCATTGTATAATGTTCCTATAATTTAGATACAGTGAATAATTGTCCTATAATTGAGGTACAGTGAATACTTTTCCTATAATTTAGGTACATTGTATACTTTTCCTATAATTTAGGTACATGGTATATTATTCCTACAATTTAGGTATATTGCATATTTTTCCTACAATTAAGGTACATTGGATAAAGTTTCCTATAATTTAGGTACATTATATGCTTTTCCTATGGTTTAGGTACATTGTATATTTTTCCTAAAATTTAGGTACATTGTATACTTTTCCTATAATTTAGGTACATTATATACCTTTCCTTTAATTTAGGTACATTGTAATTGTATAATTTACCTATAATTTAGGTACATTGTATACTTTTCCTATAATTTAGGTATATTGTATACTTTCCTAAAATTTGGGTACATTGTATACATTTCCTATGATTTAGGTACATTGTATACTTTTCCTATAATTTAGGTAAATTGTATACGTACATTTTACACGTTTCCTATAATTTTGGTACATTGTATACTTTTCCTATAATTTAGGTACATTTTATAAGTTTCCTGTAATTTAGGTACATTGTATAAGTTTCCTGTAATTTAGGATTGTATACTTTTCCTTAAATTTAGGTACATGGTGTACTTTTCCTATAATTTAGGTACAATGTATACTTTTCCTATAATTTAGGTACAATTTATGTTTCCTGTAATTTAGGTATATTTTATAAGTTTCCTGTAATTTACTATTTAGGTACATTGTATACTTCTCCAATATAAAAAGCCCCTACACTAATCCACAAAATTAATATCAAATTATATTATTTAATGTGTTAGTGCCAGAAGATGGCCACTGAGTCTCAGCTGTTATTTTTCTATCCTTCACATTATTCTATCCGTACATAGGTTCGTTACTCTAGCGTTGTAGCTTGTCACAAAATCATGTGATTTGTCTCATTGAGAAGAAAGTCATTATGGTACCGGTACCAAAGCAAGGGAGATGATTCATTGAAAATTTGAGATTTTGTTTTCATTGAACGCTTATTTTTAAACATGATGAAACATGCCAAGAAAATAAATCAGTTGTAAAATTATGAAAATGGAATTTTGACATATTTTGTTCTCTGCGTGTTGTTTGTAAGTTTATAACGCGTTTCCACTAAATGTGCTTTACAGTAGAGTTTCCCTGGCAGGCCAATTTAATCCAAAATCCTTCTCAACTCTCTGTGGGGCATACAGAGGTGTGACTGGATGAAAGGCGCTTCACTCTAGCTTACTGACAAATTCTTCCTCTACATATGGCCTGTACCCGTTTTACACCTGGGTACGGTGAGGAAATGCATGTAAAGTCTTTTCTGAGAACTCAACAAAGTGCCCAACCAGGATTCGAAGCTGGGGAATGTCTACCACTAGACCAAAATGCCACAAACGTTTAGCAATGCTATTCTGGAATCATTCATGGACCTTGATTCTGTTCCATGGTTTCATGGTGCTGGCTTTATGTCTACCACTTGCAAGGAAACGCTGCCAGTTTAAATACCACTTCACTAGTGCTTGGTTCAATGTTGAGTTCTCGGGAAAATCTCTTTATAAGCATTTTCGTCACCACTCTAAGATGTCAAATGAGTACCTGGTACTGGTATAGGCAACAATAGATCTTGTCCATTAAGTTATGAAAGCCCTGATAATCACCTGCTCAGCTGTATTTTCCCCTGGAAGTTGAGAAAGTAATGATTTGCCGGGGAGGGATGTCAAGTCTGTGAGTATGGACAAAGCAAGTCATCATTTATTTTGATCACTGGAATCACGAACTGACGTAACCGACATGTTTGCTTATTTACTTAATTTGATATGATCTTGTCCTGACTTTACATGAAAATGAAAGCTAAATTATTAAAACGACATGATAAACATTAAGTTTTCATAATCATAGCTTTTTGAATGAGAAGAATTACAAAACAAAAAGAACACACAAAAATTTCAAACAATTTTGACTTTAATGTGGTTTAAGTCACTTCGTGATTCCATTGACGCTTTATGTGACAAGATTGTTTTACTTTCACATTTCAATAAATTAAATTATTAAGCCTTAGAAACTGGCAGGCACTCATTAATATATAATATAAGGGGTTGTGACTTCATGAATGCAATTTGGAGGCCAACAACACAGAGAATCATTCTATGGCTGCTACCATACTGGCAGACTGATCCAGATAAAGTCTGGAAATATAATATCTGTCAAACAATCAGTTATAATATGCAAGAATTTCATACATTACGGTTCAGTTCGTATTACTTTAACCAAAACTGCTAATAAGCAACGTTAAGCAATGACGGATTGAGGTAGACATTTTCCAAAATTTTTCTGGTTGTCTGCCACGATGGTAGCAGTCTTAAAAAATGACCAATGGTGAACAAAATAAGACTACATTAATCTTATTAATTAAATAGATCAGAATTAGCATCCTGGAGTGAATAAATTTCTTTAATTTACAGTTAGAGACCATGGAAAACCTTTGGTATGGCCAATCAAATTCAATACACCTATTCATGTTGTGTTTACCTCTTCTACTACTTCGGTGGTCTCAGCCTTGCAGATAATCATATTTCCAGTAGGACTTGGCACACATTTTACTACCATACCTCTGTCGTTTATACTTTGACTGCAAACTGCAGAGCTACTTAACAATAGGGTTCAGAAGGAAACCATAAAAATTGGATTTTGAATTAATAAAGGCTGCATGAGTTTGAACCATGCACCTTTGGCTTGACAATCTACTGGCAAGTGCCTTACCCACTGAACTATCTGCTCCCTACACTGACTTGACTTATAGGTATTCCCTACACTGACTTAAAGGTACTCCCCACACTGACTTATAGGTACTCCCTACACTGACTTATAGGTACTTCCTACACTGACTTATAGGTACTCTCTACACTGACTTCAAGGTACTCCCTACACTGACTTAAAGGTACTCCCTACACTGACTTATAGGTACTCTCTACACGGACTTCAAGGTACTCTCTACACTGACTTATAGGTACTCTCTACACTGACTTAAAGGTACTCCCTACACTGACTTAAAGGTACTCCCCACACTGACTTATAGGTACTCCCTACATTTATAGGTAAAGCAAAAACTGTTGTTCCATTACAGCGCATCATGGACACATGCAGTCAGAATTAAATTAAAAATAGATTTTTGTCTTCATATAATTTCATCCTGAAAACTGGCATCTCCGAGATACAAAAAACAACCAAAAGAATATCCGATCTTGGGTTAGATTTTCTTTAATATATATATATATATGTATAATATATATAAGATATATATTCCTTTATAATGACAGTTACATCAACCACTTAAAAGAACCAAGGCTGAAAAGATGCCCAAAGTGGGTGAGAGGCCAGAAGTCAATGGGTTCAATCCATTACATAAGAAAAGGGAAATAAAATTAAAGTTTTGAAAATAAATTTAGCAAATGATGAGTAAACTCAAGGAAATGATAAGGCTATCTTCCGTCTCACACATAATTTGATAAATCAAAGTTATAAGCAAAGTAAAAAGAAAGCACAGAAAAGAAAAAAGAAAATAAAGTGAGTAAAAAAATAAGTTGTGAAATGATCATAGCCAGTGGTATTGAGCAGTTTTGTAATGAATATTAGAGAAAGTGGAAAGTTGCATCACTACTCAAAACCACAAACTTTATGTGATAATAAAGCAAAAGATGTTACCTGATTATAAAGAAAAGTCATCTTCACAAAAAGTAACAATAAAAAAAAGAAAAAGATTATAATGATATCAACGTCCACTTACATTATTTTCACTGTTTCATGATATGACACAACTTTTGCAAAATTTTAGACTTTGCAGATGTGGAGAAAAAAAACCCAGTAAAAATGTTTGACAGAGAGATAAAAAAAAATTTTAAAAAAAAAATATATATATATATATGAGGATTAACATTCATTTGTACTTACAACAAAGACAACAATCATAAAGTAAGACTTCAGAAATATACATGAAATAAAATTCATCATACTTAGTAAAATATAGGAAGAAACATAATTTTTATCTTTTTCAAAACAATAAAAATATAAATTTACTGGATGTGAATATAAGAGAAAAATCAAAGTGATGAAAATAAGACATATAATAAAAAAAAAAAAAAGAAGCAATCCAACTTGGGTTAAAGAAAGGATTTTATATATCATTCCTTCTTCTTGTATGAAAAAATATAATTCCTTCAAATAAATGTCCACGCTTTTCAAACTTGCTCTACTGTGTATTTTCTAAACTTACACATCAGCATTAAACTACCAGTCAAGGGTTCATAAAACAATGACTGTAAAGGGTGGAGACAAAAAAAAAAAATATTGGCTGAGGAAATTTAGGACTTTTTCGAGAAATCTTTGGAAATTTCTCAACTATAGGATTTTTTCAAAAGCTTTTAGCAATTTGTTCAACAGATAGACTTTTTCAAAAGCTTGTAGGAAATTTCTCAAGTTAAAGAATTGTTCAAGACATGGAACCTTCTCTATCTCTTGTCATACGATATAAACCAGCAGATATTGTTACGTTATCACTCACTCAGAGTTTAATCAAGAGTCACTTTTTTCACAACCTTTAAATAAGCAGTTGATGTTAAATGATGTACATGTAAAGACTAAAACATTCACCTAAATTAGGCTCAACTTAACAAGCAGAAAATCGGGGTCTGTGTCACTAGATGTAATGTATCACGGTACTCTCAAAATTCATTATTTCTAAAATAATTTCTTTGAATCTGAGAACTAATTTCACAACTATTAGTATTAGCAATATAAAAAATCTAGTGTTATCAAAAATAAACATTTTAAAAAATTAAACAAACTTTTCTATGTCTAACTTAAAAATAAATGAATATATAATAGAAATAATTATTACATCAAAAATAATTTCATTAAAAGTAAATAATTATTACTACAAAAATAATTTCATCAAAAGCAGATAACTATTACGACAAAAATTATTTCATCAAAACTTACAAACAAGTACTACAATGAATATAATTTCATCAACTTAATAAAAATGCCTTTTACAACAAAAAAGAGTTTTCAAAACTTCACGATGATCACATAATGAATTGAAAAGAAAGTGATAAAAGAACACAATGAACGAATCATTCATATATATTAAATTGCATGTTGAAATCACATGAATAATATGGAAATAAAGGCATTATAAAAGGCAAAGAATTACACGTACAACAGACATAGTCAAAACCGGTAAAATGAAGTCAGCAGATGAACTCAGTTACATATCTGCCAGGCTGACTTGTATCAAATTCATTTGAGTGGTTTTCAGACTTTAAAAATAAATTCTGGTAGTGTAAGGAAAATTTAATTTACAATTAAAAAGGTCATCTGTTTTGTGAGCCCTAAAAATATTTTTTCTCTCTCCATAGAATGTATCTCTTGGATATTAAATATTATTTTGCATTAAAATTCTTGGAAAAATATCCAATCCATTCTATTTTTGAAATTAACCATCAAAGGAGAATTTCATAACAGCCACTTTTTATACACCAAGTATTAATTTTAGAATTAAACATTCAAGAATGGGCCTGAGGTAAAAAAAAAAAAATTCATGATACTATTGATAACCACGTGAGACTGGCAAATACCTAAGTGAAAAGAGAATAAAGACGATGACAAATTCATCATCAAGTTTTATCAATGAAATTAGATTTTGACACCTCATAAAATAAAAGTCATTATTGGACACAACCAAAAATTCATGGCCAAGCATAGTATTGAGGGAATGTAAAGAAAAAGAGCACAAAAATCTCAAGTCAAACACAATGAGAATGGATTTTATAAGATTCAAAATGAAGTAATCAAATGCACAACTCAGAATATTCATAAATAACGTTCGACAAAACATCTGCACTAATTGCTCTCCCTTATGTGTCTTTCAGCATAAAAAGAATGGCCTGCTGGAAATAGAATCTGAGCCTCACTTTGGAATATAACTATTTCCTAGGGCAAGATAATTTACCCCTGCTTCCCATCTGTAGGCACTGCACTGCAGCTGACACCTGGAATGTTTCAATCTTTCTTTAAATAAAAAAACAGAAAAAAAATTGCACGCCTAGAAATAATACAGGAAAATTTATGTATTATACTTATTCATTGCATCAACATACCATTATAATGAGCGTATGAGGCAACTATACACTATTTTAATTTGACCAAGGATATTAAACGAAACCATTAAAAAACAATCTGACTCCAACCAAAATTTTCAAATAATAATAAATAATATTTATCTAATATGAGGACCTCATTAGCGATGGATATGTCAATAAATTATCTTTTTTTCATTGTTTCTTTTTTAATTCTGACCACATGATGCCGAAGAAATTCATTCACTTCTCATGCACACGGCCCATTCCTTGTCTGGACACGTGAAGTCTGTTTTGTGTGTGTTAGGAGAGGAGGGTGGCACCGGTGGGTATTCTAACATTTTGTTTGTTTAATTATTGAAAGCAATGCTGCAAAGCATCATCTGGTTGATATAAATCACCAAATCTTGCTTGCAATGATGTGAAAACTATGACAAAAATATAAAATCCATTGCATCAATAATTAGACAGATGTTTTATCTTGAATCTTAAAGAGAAGCATTGTACAAAATTCAAAGTTCCTATTTATCACGGCTCACGTGCAATAAACATTTTGAGTAGAACAGACTAAATATCGTAAATTGTCTGATCATTTCATTCTAAATATTTAAATGGCTCAGAATTTGAGATCTTTGCAGCATATAAAACAATTTCTATCATCACAAAAAGTACAACAATTTCGACATCTATACTTTGAAATAGATATTCTCACAACCTAAAACTCTGATGGTTTATAAAAAAGACAAAAATTTTAATTAAAAAAATAATCAAATGCACTTCATACAAAGCGAGAAAATATACTTCAAAACATGTACAAAAAGGAATGATAAGAAAATTGTCGTAGTTCTTCTGATATAATTCAATATGGAAAGGTAATAGTTTGACATAATAAACCTTATAAAAGAAACATAACCGATCAAATAAGCATATCCTCACATATCACCAAGACCATCATTCCAATAATTATTTGCTATGAATGTCATCAGACAAATATTACTGAATATGTCATCTGATGCACACAATAATTAATAACCTTGATAAGGATATAACAAGAATATCATCTACAAAATTCAAGGACAAATAGACCTCGACAATGGACAGACAGCAAGACTTCAACAGTGAAGTCTAAAACAATCAAGAAAGATATCACATGAAATAATAAATTGTCGACTTTAATCTAGATTTTCAAAACTATTAGATTTGCTTCACTATATATCACCATGGCATATAAACAGTTCTAACAACTTGGCCTCAAAATTTTTTCTTAGAATTGGTTAAAATTTCTTTTTAAAAATCAACCACTTCCAATGAAGGAGTTCCGAACCACTTTTGCCCAAATAAATGACGACAGACAGAACTGGTCCTAAAAGTACTTGTATATCAGTCAGATAAAGTTTTTAAATCAAAACTACAGTGCAACCCCTGGATAACGACATCGTCCGGGACCGGAAAATTATGTCATTATTCAGGGGTGTCGTTATTCCGGAATTTTCAAAATGGCGGAAAAAGGGGGCGTGGTGAGACTTCCGTGAACATAACGATGCGATGTGCGGACCAGTGCCTGTGATAAAACACGCCCCATCCACGTTAGAATGTGTATTTTTCCTGTTGACAAAGGGTTTACCA
>JASKDV010186111.1:0-12013 GCA_032466395.1 Aegires albopunctatus
TCTCTCTCTCTCTCTCTCTCTCTCTCTCTCTCTCTCTCTCTCTCTCTCTCTCTCTCTCTCTCTCTCTCTCGATTGAAGACCCAATGATTGGGCTGCAGTGATCTATATTTGAGTACAATGTAAATACGAGTATCAAGAAACCTAATCATGGTCTAGACATTACCCATTACAAAAGTTCTATTCTTAGCCTTTTAGAGTATATAATATTAATACAAATTTTAACAGGTTCATAATATAATTTTCAACATTCTTTTTTTCACATTCTATTGCGTTTTGTCTGATCTTTTACTCCATTTTTTGAGCTTGCTAATTTTTACAATTATTATTTTTGCGTTGGGTTTATTATTGTTTTTTTCACTTCATTATACTCAGTTATAAGTTGTTGTTCCTATTTTGCTCTACCATCCTCTCTTTCTCTATCATTTCTATATTAGGTCGATGCAGACATACGTATACAATACTCAAGATAAGATAACAATGGAACAAAAATTCAATTTACATACAACGGAAAATAGCTAAAATTAAGAATAACAACAACAGAGGATATGTTGATGTAAAAGTGTATATCATTAGCTATCAATGTAGTCGTGTCAACCCTTCAATCCGAATAATAAAAATAAAAATGACATAATGTATCATTCGGCAGTGAAGCAAGATTACATTTTTAACTCCTATAACAAAGCTGATACTAAAAATTAAAGATCTATCATTAGCCTTTGATGGTGAAAACTGTGACTAATAATTTGCAAATCATCTACATTGGTACTTTATTATTGCCATTAAGTGCTACTATTGTATCGTGTTATTGATTCCTTAAATGTATAGTTAAAGACCATAATATGTAAACAATGATCCTTGATGAATTGTCGTTTAAACAATAATCATGTTACTTTCTGCAAAGCTTACTGTAGAATATGAAATGTATACCAGCATTAGCTACTGATGCATGGAGAAGGAAAAGATTCGAAATCCAGGAAAGCTTATATTATTATATAAATAGTATACATTGTATATCTTTCTTCCATTTACTCATGCCAAATGACAAGGCAAAATGTTGGGAAATGAGAGTAGCATCTCAGTCACTATTCGCTCTCGTGTCTACACCGCCATTCAAGTTCAGAAAAAAAAAGAAAAAAGAATGACCACTTCGGTCAACGTTTTTAAAACAATGGTATGGTCGAATTACTTATTAAAAAAAAAAAAAGAAAGCAAAATCACAAGTTCTGTCTACTCATGGTTCTTCCATAGCCAGAAGATGTTTTCAATCTTGGATCTCAGTGATGGACCAAACTCGCCCACTATTCTGTCGTTTCAAACACAAAAATCGTATCATTCATCGTCGGAGACATTATTTGATCGTTCTGCTTGAAACGGTGAAATAATGGTGAGAACAAGGTATTTGCCTGAAGATTGGCGATAACTTTCATTTGTCCAAATTGATCCCTCATTCGTAAGAGTGAAGTCCCTCGAAAATGAAAGGTATTAGTGTTACTTTGAAAGTCTTTGAAATAATTTTTTTTTTGTTTGTTTCATTTATCATCTCGTAAATACATTCATATAAGTATAAACCTTTCGACAACCCCCAAACATCACTTTAATACAGTAGCTTGCTATAATCGAAATCCTTGCACAAAATAAGAGTTAACAAGCTAGCACTTACAACATTAATTTATTGCACAGTTGACCATTCGTATGCCAATAAGCCAGGGCTTGTCATTCACTGCAGAACGATAATTACTGAAGAATATGCCTTCCCTGTTACTTAGCGAGTTCCGACATTGTCCTAGCGATCTTTATCAATCCTGATATAATTAATGGATTTAAAATTTAACACGGCATTATCAGTGCGACCTCTGACAAGGTTCTCTGATTTAAGGGCATTGTAATCGACATGCAAAACAACAGTTATACAAACTTCTTCTCTGGTTTTCTTTTCAAGGTATCGTCAAAACAAAATGTCTCAACTCAATTGAATTCGATTCAATATAACGAATGTAGTCGTCTCATCAGATTAGCTGGCGTCAATGTTAAATTATTACTATACGTTTCTACAGAGGTTCCATGGTTGACATACAAAGACGCATGGCTTGATCAATGTGTCTCAAATCTTTCTTAATCTTAGCGATCACATCGATTTCGAAGAATTTTTCACCTACTCCAATATGACATGAACGACTCTTTGATTTGAAACCGTGCCATTGGTTTGTCTTAAAGGAAAGGGTATTACGTATGAGGATGTTCCAAGCAACTTCAACTTGGCCCTAAAACTGCCACACGGCTCCTAAGAGTCCTAAGTGCATCTTCCACGTTTTCTCCAAAGTGAAGCTGGAATTGTAGCTATTATTGGATGATGATACACTGGAATTTGAATTATCTAGTTCAATCATTGTTTGTTTAGACTTTCCAATGCCTAATTAAAAGAATGCCGTTCCTTGGGAACTTTTCAACACACCCAATTAAAAAAACACCTGCATTGGTCGTTAGCCAAACTTTTAATATAAGAACGCAACACATTACTAGCTTAAGTAGCGTAATTGCCAATTCTGATTAACCACTAAAAAGTAACATGGAGATTATTTATATCAAACATCTGATCGCTTATGACCAGGAGTATGAAATAAGAATAGTGATCATAGAGGTTTTGAAAGCTGTTGGATGCTCACGTTGTTTCTTAGTTCTTTGTCACTATCTTTCTCATATTACTGTGTGAAAATTTTTGTGTGAAACAAATTTGAATAATATTGCAAGAAATCGTGCCAGAAGCCAATTACGCCATGTATTTCTAAACTGCAGGTTGCAAAATCAAGTGATAATAAAAAAAAATAATGAGAATTCTTTGTGAAACAAATTTGTATAGTATTACATGAAATTGTGTCAAAAACCAAGTATACCAGGTCTTTCACAACAGCACGTTGCACAATCAGGTGATAATATTGAATCACACAAGAAAGGACAATAATTTGAATGATACATTGATTGAACGTAACAATAACCAATTAGTAATCCTTCAATAACAAACCAACGAAAATAATGACAATAGCAATGACAGGATCATCAATGTGTCTGCCTGATTTTAACTTATAATTATCGGTGACCTGTTGCTATAGCGACGGTAATGATACATTACTCGCTTCTAGTTTCTACTGACTCCATATTATCTCCTGGTCCAAATGAGATATAAAACACCTCACCCGCCCCATAAGGCCCAAAACCAAAAAGCCCCACCATATCCTTTCCGAAAAAAAAAAAATAGTTCTGATCCTGAATTTTCCGCATCACTATAGGTCTACCCAATGACTTGAAAATTACAAACAATTATCTTATGAAAAGCTATACACCAGAGTAGGGACATGCCCCTCACTTTTCAAAAAGTTATGACTCTATTATCGCGAAATAAAAATAAGATTGGTTTAAGTTGGACAGAAGTTTTTCAGTTCCATGGATGCTGATGGTGATTTCATCAATGGCTGAAAATCATCAGGGGAGAAAGTCATTATGTATTTCGCCCTGAAAGCAACTTCTTTGCTGAATGCTTTGAAAAATTGGACATTTAGCTCATCGGCTTTGAGTTTTGGGTCGGTGACTAGTTTCCCATTTGACTTCAGGGCAGCGACACCAGAACTGGTTGATCGCTGGTGTCTGATGTAAGTGAACAGCTGCTTTTAGAAGTGGGGTTTGGAGTCTCTATGGGGTTTAGAGCTACAGTCAGATGTGGGAGGGTGTTGAGTGAAGACATTCTCTTGGTATCACCAGTAGGATCGGTGCATTTCTTTCTGGAGTTTCCTGTTCAGACTGTTGATTTCTTTGTCTAAGTGGCGACTGCTGATTTTTTTTTCCATTTCCTGTAGAGTCTATTTTTACGACGTATAACTGTATTTATTTCATAGTGAACTTGAAACGCTGCTAGAGGTCTTCTGTTGACATGCCTTCGGCCTCATTGAATTCTGCCTGTAGGCCCACCATGTCATGTTTCATTTCCTCCCAGTTTGCTCGTTGGAAGATGAGGATGGGTCGGGCTATGTTCGTCATGGTTTATGACAGTGTGGTGTATTCAAAATACTTATATCCGAGATATACAGATCTCTAGATCTAGGTCTAAATATAATAATATATAGAACAATCAGATCTAGAATCGAACAGTAGAACCTTAATCCGTCAGATCAGAAATCGACCCAGATCTAGACAGGACTTAAGTCTTTTTCTCGATCAAGAAACTAATTTGTTCGTTAGGATAATAGATATTATATCTAGATTTGGTGATAGATTCATATATTCACTATCTAGAAAAATTAGATATAGATTTGGACCGTAGAAACTGAAGCTGTCATATCAAAATTCTCCCGAGATCTAGGCATAGGCCTATTTCTCGATCAAGAAACTAATTTGTTCGATAGGATGATAAATAATATATCTAGATTCGGAGATAGATTCATTTCCATAATTTAAATCAAGGTCTAGATCTTAATAATTGGAAACCGAGGATTTCTTCCAAATTCGAAGATCAAGATCGGGCCTACAAGAACCATCATCAAACAAAACATACTGTATGCCCAGTAGTCCATTCAGTGGTGCGGTAGATTACCAACCGGCAAGCTCGGGGGTTCAAAGCTTACCATTGGTAATTCCACATCCACAATCTCTTTTCCCCCGAGCGAAGCCGGATACCCAGCTAGTCTAAAATAAAAATAAAAATATTTCAAATTTGCCCGAACATTGAAAAAGAATAGAGGGCTAATAGAGTAGTTATGCTTGAAACTTAAATGTAACGCAAATGAAAGAAGTATATCAATATCTGCACCTGGAACAGCAAAGCAAAGAAAAAGTTAATAATGTCAATTTGTAAGAATATTGACTTGATGATAACTTGCCTTTCAACATTACGTTAGTGGGCTTTGTGAACTAAGATGTAATAGAGCTCAAGATTACATGCCAATACATAGATACTAAGGTAAAAATAAATTCTATGGCCTGGATCCTCTCACCAACGCAGACGCGCCGACTCTTCACCAAAGCGATCCCTTTTTAAACCAATACTTTCTTAACTCCGTGGAAGCACAGGGCAGAAGAGCTAATTCCAGCGCTTTCCTGCTAGTATACAAATGAGATCGTTTGTTTCCTGATACCCCGTATTCTATGTTACACCCTAGTGACACTCCTAAAGACTCTATCGGGCCAAACGTTATGGGAAGTCAAACTATCGTTCTTGATTGTAAGACCATGGGTCCACCTATCCAGAAACGACACGACTTCATCAGATGAGATTTAGTTATCGTGGGAAACGTAGAGCATCGGATTTCTACTCTTTGAGGCCTTAAATCGTGGGAGGATGTGTCCATGTAGTCGAGAAGACAAAACAACTCACGTGGAAATGTTGTGTCGTTTCAGGATAGGTGGACCCTAGGTCTTAGCCGACCACACTAACCGCTCGAGTACGGACCTATATGAACATATTATTATATCATACATTAGCTTACCCGATGCATCGTTGATTGCAAATTATTTAAACACGCAAAATATGAGAAAATTAGAAGAGCTCAGTGCAAGAAGTGCTTAAGTGCCAGATCTAGCCAAAAGTGGTATCTAGATTATAGGCCTACACTTAACATTATCAACCAAAGTCAGTAAAGTTATGGTCACTTTCTTAGCGAAGAACCAAACATCCTCTGAGAACAAACATAATTGGCACATCATTTTAGCTAAAGACTTAGGACAATACAGTCTAGATGGTTAGGTCTAGATTTATTAAATAATGAGTATTTCTGGTTTCCAAAAGTCTTGATCTGGAACAAAGCTAACTTATTGCAAAGAGAAGTCATTTTCCCATCCCGAACACACTTATTTGCTTCAAACTTTATGATTTTCTTTAATTCTCAAAGTAAAATAGAAATTCTCCTTCCGGCACGAATAAAACGCTGAACTTGTTCTCAAGAGAAAGGAAATACATATCGCCATGTAGGGGAGTAAAAAGGAGCAGCTATATACACATGATTCAAAATGGCTTTTTCGTTGGTAGGTGGAATAAAAGAATGAAAATGAATTGCCATTAGGTGAAAAAGGACTTGATCGAAAAAATATCGCCGTCTTGAACAACTCTGGGTAGTTTCCCATCTTCAGTGAAAGTGTCAAAACAATATTATTTGTGGTGGTTTCTACGATATCAACGATGAGCATTCATACACACACACACCGTGGAATCTATATAAAATGTCATGCATAATAATGTGATAAACAAGATAAAGTTATATAAATAAAGCAGTTATAGTAACCTTTATTCATAACAATCGGATTGAATGAAAATCAATAAAATGTAATAAATATAGCATAATATGAAGGTATTGAAATTTCTATGAATGATGTAAACATAAATGAATGAACTATTTACAGATAGGCATAATATAGTATTTCCTCTCCCCATCCCCACCCACCCCCTCCCTTTTTTCACCAACTTCTAAAAGTGAAGAATACAGAGAAAAATAATTAAATGAACTGTTTCAGTAATATTAATAATGATGCCCCGATGATATGGATACATTACATACTATCTAATTGGTAACTATGGGTTTTTCAAAATATTCCTTTCATTGATTGCATGCTTTATACAAATACCAACAAGATATTATCGTCAAATAGATCAACCAAGGATAATATATATTATTATCACATTAACCGCTCAATCCAAAGTCGGAGCAAAATCATGGAGGAAAAACAAGAAAAACGACGGCACCGTTATTGCAGGTAGTGACGTCATTGATTTTAGATATGCCGACACGATGGTCCTTATTTCGAACTCCATGAACAATGAGATAATTGTTGTATTCATATAACTTGAGAAAAAGGGACAAAAACCGGAACTGCATCTGAACGGCAAAATTATCATGAGAAGAAACACCGAAACATCTAAAAATGACATTAGATTTGAACCTATGCTGATGATAGAATTCAAATATCTCGTATCAAAAGCGATGAACATAATGTGTTGCATAGAAGTCATTAAAACCAGAAGAATGGTCATGGAACAGAATATGATCCGTCCGATAAGATAGGATAAATCGTCGGATAACAAACGTTGTCCAAATTACAAAGGCATTGATAAGGCCAGCAGATTTTATTCCCCGTTTCCTGCAGCAAATCTTAGACCATCAACAACGATACAAATCTTCTTAGCAATACGGATGCATTGTTAACTTACTTATGGTACTATCAGAGACTTGTACCAATAAGCTTACAAAGGCAATTCAAAATAAATAATCACACATAGAGTGCAATTTTTATATCTTACATCAACGTATTCCAACGATTCTAAAATTAATAGTTTGATCGAATGTACATTATACTTATACCAATGGGGTTTCAAATTATATTTCCCCTGATAGCGAGATTTAGATCTAAGTCGATTATCAAAGATCCCACGAAAGCAATTATTAATTGAACAATAACCCAATGATGAGACATATAAATGACGTTTATCTATTTCTACCATGAGAACAGCGATTTATGTAAGTACATAATGGAATATTCTCATACCTATAATCATCTCAATGACTAGTTGTGCAATAATTTTAACCGTGAATGAAAGACTCACCTTTAAGTAACAAAGAGCTTTAGATGAATAATCAATATATGAAAATAGCATTATGACATTATAATAATATTCCCCTAACAAAGGGTGTGATGCCATCATGAATGTTCAATATGTAAGTGTATCATACCCTTGATAACAACAGGTACTTAATTATAAGATTTTAAAGGAAAGAGATATCTGATCATCATCTGGTAACTTGCTTTAGTTCAGATTATGATTTAAGCAGTGAGCTCTTAAGACAGATGAGCAGAGTATATAGTTTCGCCAAAGGCTTGCAAATATCTAAAAGATAAGGATGCTTCCTACATGTCTGTAGTGAATGATAATGTTAAAGAAGACCATCCATGATTTCATTTATTGGCAATCCAACACAAAAATCTAAAGCAACTTCATTTGAATAGTTTGACATTTCAGACTAAATGCTCGAAAAAACATAAATTCTTTTAAGAACGCTGTGGATAGGGAGCTCCATGACAGCATGTTTATTTATGATGTTTGATATTTTTTACTGTTATAATGACTTCATCAGGGCATTTAAAGGTTATTCAGCCTATTTAGCCCTTAACCTCATATTGTATTGAAGATTCGATTAACTGCAAAATGTGTATAATTCCATACGTCATACATTATATGAATCACAGTTAATTCCAAACGTAAGCTCTACCAGGTGATAATACATCACCTTAACATTCTTCAATGAAATACCAGAGCATTGTTGAACCATTCATTTTTTCCCCCTTGAATTAAATTATAATACCTGCATGATTCCCGTAAAAAAAGTCTCTTTGTCGTAAGTAGGAAGATAATATATATTTCTCTGTGACTACATTGTCAACATGTCATTGAACTTCTCCACCCTTTCAAGCAAAAGTGACTGACTTGGATCATCGACTGAAGAGGGGACGCAAAAGAACCCCTGCTTTTGTTTAAAACTCAAATGGAATAAAAGAAAGAAAATAAAAACAAACTAAGTACACTCCCATCGTTTATACTATAGAATACTAAGCAATAAAAGGATAGTAGTCAACTCATGCAATTTACGACAATGGACCAAAGGTGATAACATACAATATTGATTACCAAGTTAAATCATCTGAACATTTTATCACCTTCTCTGCTTTCTTTAATATAGATATGATTTGTTCGCTTCGACTGTATTGACGCTGTAAAGAATTCAGGCAATGATGTTACTTGATAGTCCAAATAACAGATCCGCTACGACGACGGAAATACAACCAGATGTTCCACCAGCACTGGAACCAGTTATCAGCGACGAAATTATGAAACACTACTTAGATTACATGTTCTATGCACTCTTCTTTGCCATTGGATTCTTAGGAGTTGTAACAAACATAATCAATATCAGGGTGTTTATACACCAAGGAATATCATCCGACAGCAACACCATTTGCCTGTTCACGTTAGCGATTTCTGATTTCTTAGGCTGTTTGGTAGAACTGTCAACTCCTTGGTGTCTTGTTGTATACCACGTAGGTTCTCTGACCATTCACTCCGCCTGTGTGTCACGGAGGTACATCCAGCTTCATGGTTTCCATCTGGTTATGACTAGAGTGACCTGTTGGGTCACTGTGTACATCGCCGTGGAGCGAAGTCTGTGCGTTTTGTTGCCTTTCAAGGTCAAACTTATCCTCAAGCCCAAGGTAACAATCACGGCTATGACACTAATTTTTGTCTTTATCGTCTGCTTATACCTTCCTTATTTCACAAACGTACAATTTATACCAATCTTTAGCAGGAAATCAAATGCAACTATTACATTAATCAGACTTACGTCACTAGCAAAGATAGTTAATTATTATACTAGTATTTTATTCAATACAATTTTGACCCCTATCGCAATAATAATCGTTGCCATAACAACGGGATTAATGATTTTTAAATTGATGATGGCAAGAAAATGGCGCGATTCTATGAAGATGAAAAATGAAGGCCCAAAAGCAGTGGAAAGCAAACAGAGCAAGAAGGATTTAGAAGTCTTAAAAACCGTTACCATGGTCACGGGACTGTTTCTCGTCTGTATGTTGATAAATCAAATTCCAGGCGTTGTAAATGGTTTTGTCCCTGAATCGACGGCTTATGGTACCAACAAAAATCTTCATCGTATTGGCTACTACATCAAGTTTGTTTTCGACTTGATCAATTCGTCGGTTAACTTATTCTTCTATATCAGACTTTCCAGCAGATATCGGAAAGCTTTTGACGAGGTTTTCAAGAAAACTTAAATTTCTTAATTTTCTCTATATTATGACTGCATTATTTTTTTTATCGATTATCACAATTTAACGCAAGTTTTAATTGGATGTTAAACCGACGGTGAGAGATGCTATTGGCTATGATCTCCTTTTACTATGGGAACAATACAGAAATGTAAGTGCAAGTATAATAGATGCTTCCCATTGATTAGCGTGTAATACCAGTAGTTAAAGAAAGGCTAAAAAAGTGATAGCAGCAGCATGAAGTTCGATAAAACTACAATGACTAAATCTTCGCGCTGCGCCAGACTATTAGAAGATGAACATTCACTAAGATGCGTCAATATAATGTTATAATTAGGTTCTCCTACGGACATAGGATGACAAAAGGTGCAAATCCACCTTTAATAATCAATATACAATGTACAAGCGTATCACACCTCTGATAGGAGGTGTATTCTTATTAGTTTTGGAAGGTGCCAAGTCTTTGAAGCTTAGTCTTAGTCTTAGTTCAGAATACAACGGTTGGGTTAATAGTTCATAATACAACGGTTGGGTTAATAGTACAGAATACTACAGAATACAACGGTTGGGTTAATAGTTCAGAATACAACGGCTGGGTTAATAGTTCAGAATACAACGGTTGGGTTAATAGTTCATAATACAACGGTTGGGTTAATAGTTCATAATACAACGGTTGGGTTAATGGTACAGAATACAACGGTCGGGTTAATAGTTCAGAATACAACAGAATACAACGGCTGGGTTAATAGTTCATAATACAACGGCTGGGTTAATAGTTCATAATACAACGGTTGGGTTAATAGTTCATAATACAACGGTTGGGTTAATAGTACAGAATACTACAGAATACAACGGCTGTGTTAATAGTTCATAATACAACGGTTGGGTTAATAGTTCAGAATACTACATAATACAACGGCTGGGTTAATAGTTCATACTACAACGGTTGGGTTAATAGTACAGAATACTACAGAATACAACGGTTGGGTTAATTGTACAGAATACTACAGAATACAAACGTGCGAATTATGCCATTATTTAGCAGGCAATCATATAAAACTTTAACAATAATCAGACTTACAGTACAAGGAAATACAGCTATTTACTTTATTAGCCTTATATTTAATATAATTTTGACTCCTATCACAAAAAAATAGTCGTTGCCATAACAACGAGATTTATGATTTTTAAATTGATGATGGCAAGAAAGTGGAGGGATTATATGAAGATGACAAATGAAGGTTCAAAACCAGTGGAAACCAAACAGAGCAAGAAATACTTGGAAGTCTTGAAAACCGTTACTATGGTCACGGGACTGTTTCTCGTCTGTGTGTTGATAAATCAAATACCAACTGTTGTAAATGGCTTTTGTTTGTGAATTGACTACGAATGGCCTCAACAAAAATCTTCAATGTATTGGCTACTACATCAAGTTTGTTTTCGACTTGATCAATACCCCACTTTAACCTTATCTTCTACATCAAACTTTCAAGCAGATATCGGAGAGCTTTTGATGAAATTCTTAAGAAATCTTTAAAATCTTGACTTTCTCTGCATGACTATTATACCATCATATATTTTTTGTTATTGAATTATATAAACGAAATAGAGGAAACAAAGAAATGAACAATAATCAAGAACACCACTATCAATTTATTGCATTCATTGTTTCTACATTGTAGTGGATGTTTGAAGGGTGAGAGAAACCCTTTCAAACCCTTGTCCCAATGATATTGTTGTGTAATTTATCTAGAGTGTAGATTCTCAACTAATTGGGAAAATGGGAAAAAAAATTATACTCGTATTTGCTTAGATTGCAAGAATACGATATAATTCATATTCTATAATTCATCATACATATCATTATTATACGCCAGTAAGACGGTTGTGTTATAATTGAGATGATGATCTTTAAATAGTAACACGTTATTATCCATGAGAATGAAAATTCGGGTTTGAATTAAATTTGTGTTTTACTTAGTGATTCATTCATCTCTGCATTACCATTCATAAGTTGCTTCGGTTACTGTTATTTTTTCACTCCTGTTAATCTGTTATGTATGAAAAGATAGAAGAAAATAGAGAAAAAGATTGAAATAGTGACGAAGGAAAAAAATGAGAGAGAGAGAGAGACAAAGAGAGAGAGAGAGAGAGAGAGAGAGAGAGAGAGAGAGAGAGAGAGAGAGAGAGAGAG
>JASKDV010186133.1:0-12012 GCA_032466395.1 Aegires albopunctatus
TCATCTTACTTTTTCATGGACTCTGAGATAACCCTAGTGGTTGACTGAGCCCTTAAACTTCAAATAACTAACTAACTGTCATGTGGTTTTGCTTTATTTTTGCCACATTCAAACTATTGTGTACAATTCTGCCGTTTTCAAATGAAAGGCCGTAATGCAGTAGAAGATAGTGCAATTAGGTCGTTTCATTTGAAAACGGCAGAATTATTGGGCTTTGTAAAAGATAAAGATTAGTTTTTAGTTTGTTACACTGCTCTGCCGTTTTAATCCGGAACGCAGAATATTAGTGAGTATAAAGAGACATGTTCTGCGTTTTGGATTAATACGGAAGTGCTCAAAAGCAGATATGCAGACTTTATATCAATGATCAGTGTACTGTTTGATAGTGTTTATGCGTTATGCTTTATTATTTACATAAAACTCATTGATTTTCTGTATGGATTAATTTAGTATTATTATATTGGCCGATCGATCAATTTATATCTGATTTAGCCATAGAGTAAAATATTTTCTTTTTGGAATGCTGGTACCAATACTATTTTGGCTCATGGTTACAACATTCCATGAACAGTTTTTGAACATTTATGGGCTTAAAGATCAAAGTTGGTAACACATCTGCCATTTGCATCCAAAACGCAGTTTGTTTGTTTTTGTTTTTTTTACTCAGTAAATATACTGCATTTTGGATGCAAATGGCAGACATAATGGGTAATCTCAGAAATGCTTTTTAATCTTTATTGGCTCCTATATACGAAATATTATATATGCCAAAATGTCATTCTCCCCTAAAAATCTGTCTCAAATAATTTGTATGTAATTGGTCTAAGAGCTAGCCTGAAAATGAGTGGTTTTGATTTTGCCCGTCCTTAAACTTTAGACCCTGAAATTTCCTGTTAATTCCTCAAGATGTTGATTTCTGAAAATATTTTTCAGATATGGCAATTACTGATAATGTTGAGTATTGTGAGAATAATTTCAGTTAAAATTTATACTTTATAATTACAAAGTCAATTCTAGCCACTCATTAGTTAAATACTTTCTATTCTTATAGAACACAATTAGAAATTAACTCTTTATTGGCCAATAGCTTAAGATTTAATGACTTTAATACCAATATTGATGGTGCTCAATTCTTGGTCTCAAAATGGTGCTTGAGCCTATTTTTTTTATGGGGTCATTCATGCTTATATGAAATACTTTTTCTATCTGTGTCGCTTGATTTAAATGTACATGAGTAAAAATAAACCATAACAAATAAACTTATATTGTGCTTTTCAATTTATAGTAATGTGCTACAAGCATGAAAACTGAAGCATATTGGGTCAAAGGGACCTTTCATACTTTAGAGTTCATTATCATTGAAGCAGTGAATTACATGTAATTGTATTATAATGTATAGTATAAAATATATATGCATAGCAACTTTAAGCCAGTCAACCTAGGTATCATTTAAGCCATGGAAAACCTCACTTCACATAATGATGGTTGTGCTGATGTTTTATGTTCATTATTTCATCGTCTATCTTATGAAAAGGTTATATGTATTAGCATTATGATACAAGTTTTTCTCTGTTGTTTTTTGAAGATTTAAAGATCTCCCCAACTGTAAGACTTAGCCTAAATTTTGACTTATGTTTGACTTGAAGCTTAACATGTTTTGGGATTGTTAGTGAGGTTTTTATTTTCATTTTTAAGATCTTTACAATACATGGTATGGTTAAAAGCTAGATCTCGCTCTCTATTCTCAGGAAATTGAATTGATTTTACATCATCTAAACAAAATAATCTATCAGCCTCTTCTTGAGATTTTTGAAATAGGAAAAATTATTTTGTATCCAAAAAGTAAACATGGTGTTCAATGGTAGCTGAAAATCCAAGTTGACACCTGAGATCTGATGTTATTCTAATCTTGACCTTTAAAATCATTGATAAAGAAGGAGAAAAAGATCTAAATTCCATTGGATTATAAAAAACCTCATTTATTATAATGTTATAAGTTCATTTTCAGATAAATATGATCTACCATTGTTAATTAGTTACTTTTGTTTGGAACAAAATAAATCTTTGTTTTCACTAAAAGATTTCTGACAAGTCGTTATTCCAACTTCGTCACTCATTTTTGGCAAATTTTACAATAAGTATATATATTGTTCAACACTTACGCTTATGTGGCTTACTCTGTGAAACTCCATGTCATAATGAGTCATTACATAGATTATGGTTTACAACAAAAGGCAAGTCTACTCTAAACCTGCAAGGCCAACATACATGATAATTGATATGTAGGAAACTGACACTAGTAATGTTTTTTCTGCCCCTCCCCTCATCCAGGCTATATATTGCCTATATTATAATTATAGTTAACTTTGGCATATCATATTGCTCTTCATTCAAACAAGTAGGATCGCAAACCTGTTTTAAATTAATACATTTATATGAAACCTAATTATTGAAAGTAATCTTTCAGGGTTTTTTTGTGTGTGCGTGTTAAACTGAAGTGGCAATCTTTATGTATGGTGAAAGTTGAATAGCCCTGATCATTTAAATTTTTTACTATTTTTTTGTCTTGATGAATGATTGTAAACTTAAGGCACTTGATTTTATTTGAAGTTATTAAGGAGTGACTTATGCCATTGATATAAAGTTTATGGTGCTATTTACATGACTAATCAATCCACCCACTTACCACAATTCTGCCATGCAAAGGTTGCTGGACATATTTTTATTTGCAGACTCGATAACTGGCCTGCTTGCTCTACAATGACAGGAGTTCACAATTTCCTCTGATTTCTGGTGCTTGCGATGCAGCCTAATTTTTAAAGTAAAACCTGCAATTTGCAACCTCTTTTGACTTCCACTTCCATGTGAAGTGACATGATTTTGATGACTTGGGAATTGATTTATGAGTATGAAAATGAAAGTTAATTCATAAAAGCACTTTTGCATGGCAGCATTGTGGAATTCTGACCCAATAATATGTTGTATTGTGTAACTATGACGGTTTTTGAGACAAACTGGTCAATAACGCTTTCATCAAATCCAGTGCTGTACATGTGTTTGTAAACTTAAGTGATATATTATATGTAGGACGCTCATCCCGGTCCGGTCACCCAACTTGGTCCATTTGCTCAAGCCGGTCCAATTTCCAATCGAAGCATACCTTTCTTATGTTTGTAACTAGTGGGATAGCATTGATGGGAAAAAACATAAAGATTAGATCAATCTATGCGGCTTGCTGGTGCCCAATGCTAGTAAATGCCTAATTGCTAGACCGTAGTTCTAGATCAATTATTTCTTAGCAAACATTAGCAAAAATTTGCTCTTAACTTTTACGAAATATCATTAGATCTAGATCTTATAATGCGTTTGTTTACTTTTGAGCAGTCACTTCTTCTTTTGTTTGTTATTTCTGATTTTGGACGTAATATATTATTTTACCTTAAACCCAAGCCACTGCTCCCGCGTGATGACCATGATTTAGATTTCATTTATTTCGTAAAATCGAGCCTTTAGTCACAATAACCAGAGTTGAGGGTCGTTTTGGGCAGGCTGTCGGGTTTGGTTCGAAAATGGTACACTGAGTAGATCTAGATCCAGTTCTCGACATATCTAGATCTACATGTATAGTCAATGTACCCCCAGTGGTACGGAGCCATAAAATATAGTGTAAAAACACTGTTCATGATTTGAAAACTGACTGATTTCAAGAGAAAATAAGTACTTTTTTTTGTGTCTAAGCTAAAACGGTCAGATAAATTGGGCATAATGAACGTGAACTGAAAATCAAACTTTGTGTCACTGGGTGACTTTGACTATAGATTTTCTACGATTTTGGACACGGCGGCGATAAAATCGAGCTTGAGTTCCATGATTTGGAAACTGACTGATTTCAAGAAAAATAAGTACTTTTTTGTGTCTAAGCTAAAACGTTCAGATAAATTTGGCATAATGAACGTGAGCTGAAAATCAAACTTTGTGTCACTGGATGACATTGACTATAGATTTTCTACAATTTTGGACACGACGATATAAATAATATAATCGAGCTCGAGTTCCATTCAACGATGGCGAAAATCGGACCGGGTAGGGTGGGATGACACTTGGGCAACCGTACCGTGATGCGCGTTCTACAGACCGGTATATGTACTGCCATGCTTTTTGGGGTTGATATTGTCATACTGCTTTTCATTTTCATAAGTGGTTAAAGCGCTCGACTACCAGCGCCAAAGGTCCCTGGTTCAAACCTGTGCTGGCTTGAATTTATAATCCATAATTTTTTCGGGTTTCCTTATCCCCCCATTATCCTTAAGTTGCTAGGATTGTTTAATGCATAGCTGCCAGTAGGATAAAATCATGTTAAGTACGCTTTGATTAACCAATCCAATAAAGAACATGTAAATCTGATTGATTTAATCGTGGGTAAAAAATTCTGCATCTGTTCCTTCCTCACCCGCAATGCTTATATAGCAGTAGAGAAGACAGAAAGCTTCAATATTTCTTTACTTATATATTTACAATCAATGCTACATAATATTTGTTTTGTTCTTTTCTAAGGAAATGGACTTTGAGCTAACGTCCCAAATGGGAATATGATTTTGGTCTCTGAAATTGGCAGCTATAATATAAGCCCTCTTTCACTTTTTAGTGTTGTTTTTTTAATAAAATGTTTGTGTGTAATGATTTAAATATCAAAGGTCAACAGATTTACTACTTGATTTTTTTTTAATCACTAGACTCTACTGATCACTCAGCAATTAATTGATTTTTTTTTTTTTTCATGAACAAAAATGAATTTAATGACATGTGGAATCTTTCTATTCAATGTGAGGGACTTTTTAAAATAAAATCCTTTGTACTTTGTACTACTCCTAAGATGATAAATAGGATTGTACACATGATACATGTACTGCTTGTACTTATGTAGGCTGCTTAAAGTTTTAAAATAGATGTATTATGTACTACGGGGAATGAAGAAAAAAAAAAGTTCCATGACTTATTTCATAAACTTGCTTGATTGCAAAAGACTCATTTATCCTCTGATCCAAATTTATATTGTTGCTTTATAATTATTTGTTTGTATTTCAGTGTTTTCACATTTTACACCTTTCTTTATATAATAATAACATATTATTATTATTATTACTAGAATGATCCTTTGCAGCATTGCTTGCAATAATTTAAACAAACACAATGTTAACAATAGGTCTATCTTACTCATGCTCCTCTGACATTGAATCTTTGACTTCACGTGAGGTTAATGACATTGAATATTTGATTAGTGTATGATGATGCCACTGACTAAATCAAATCTTCTTTCCCAGTGGGGAAAAAGAATAAAATTCTGCTTCGGTCTCAACAGTCATCAACTCACTGGCACAATCAAACTTCTGTTTTTAACATTTTAATACTTTCTACTTACTACACAATCGTCATTATACATTCTTTTTCCCCTAGATGTATTTCTTTTATCACTGCCAACAGGTGGAAGACCTCGTGACATGACTTCAACAGGACAAATTCTAGTCATACTTTTTTGGTTTGGGTTTGTTTGTTTTTTCCATTTTCAATCTTCTCTTCTTTTTTTTCCTTTTTTTTTATTTTTCCCCCTTTTTTTTTTTCTAGACTCATGTTATTTGTTAATTCATACCTACCTTGGCCTTTTAATCTGACCTTGTCATTACATTAATCATATTAAAATTATGTTTCCTTTATTTAGAATTATTATACAGTGCAAAGAATATTTATTGACATCCCTCATATATGTTGATGTCATTTCAAAGTCCCAATTTTTTTCTTATACATCATAAGGAGAGAAAAAACCCATTTATCAATGTAAATTTGGCGAAATCCCCTATAAAAATCTTGATATGGACATCCTATTGTGTTTGTAAAGACAATGATAAGCAAAATAAATAACATAAATATAATTCCTACTGATAGCAATAAATCATTTGTGAAAATCTTAAAGGTAAACGTATGTTAATCTGCAGTGTCCATCTCCTAGACCTGTGTGTAAACCAATGAAAATGCATGCTCTCCGACTCTAAAGATGGCCCTGATAAAGGCCAAAATATATCCATGGATTGGCAATGTGTTGGCATTATTACATTTATTTAGTATTGTCCCTCCTTTTTTTTCCTATTATATCTATCAGTTGATCTGATATATTGACATCCCACTTATAATATCAACATATATTGAAAATCCCGGTGATGTTGATATAAGCAGCTTGCACTGTATATTTTCTATTAACATAGCTATTGAGATTTGAATTACATTAATCATGACACTTAATATTATATATCAATGAGAAATACATATTTTTAAATAGATATCTTAACTCACTGGAGACTGGGCCTATTTTGGATCTGCATATGCTGAAGACTGGAGTGTTTGGGGGTATTTAAAAAAATCAAAGTATATACTTCCTAACGTCATACAGCCATCATGTTTACACACATAACAGATCTAAACAAGTACAATAAGATACAGAAAACAAAGGTAATATCTGGGGGTTTTTTTTGGGTTTTTTTGTTGATGATTTTAAAAAAAATTAGTTAAATTTTGCTGTTCGTCAAAACTTTTTGATATAACATCTGTTCAGGAATGAAAGTAAACGGGCTTCACTTCCGACACGATTTAATAACTAAAAAAGTTACCAATCGATTCCGGTGAAACTTTGCATGAAACAAAACAAATGGTGTGTGTGCTCTATATAAGACAGTGCTCGCAGCATTTGCAAGAATACTTTTTGCATTAAAAAATCCAAAAATAGGTGCTCGCAAATGTTGCATGTAACGTCTCCAGTGAGTTAAACATTACCCATCATTTTGGACTATAGAACAAGGAGGTTTTGTTTTGGGATTTCTGTTTTGCTTGAAATTCTTTTTCTTTTCTTTTTTCTGTCATGGGTTGCTTTTTTTATATATATATATATATATATATATATATATTTTTTTTTTTTTTATACTGTTTCATGATTTTTTTGTTTTACAATAAACTTTTTAGTATTTTAAATTCCCTTCAGTCATCTCTCGAGCCTCCTTAGGGATTTTTTTATTTTGGTTTTAAATTCCTTTCAGAGAGCATTGTGATGGCTTAATTCATTTATATTGTATTTTTGAACTGCCTGCATTTTTCTCCCCATGTTTGGCACATAATATAGTATAAATATTACTTTGCTTTTATTCCCGCATTAAAATTCAGATGATGTATATTTGCAATTATTGTTTTTCTTATTGTGTCTAGTCAAGAGACATGAGAGATAATCAAATTGTTGACAAAGGTGATTAAAAGTCTACCTCTCCATGGAAATTATTCCAATAAAGAGGCATTGAAATTCAGCTTTGACTCGGTACTGCGTGCATATGAGTGGTTTTATTGCAATTGTCTCCCCATGGTAAAGCTCAGTAGGCCTACTGTGTGCATATGAGTGGTTTTATTGCAGTTTCCTCCCCTTAATAAATCATAGTAAATTTCATGAATTTTGAGTCATCAAGTTTAGAAAACATTCTGTAGTTTCATTTTCAAGTGAATATATAATATGCCCATGTAGAAATTTGCAATTGTAGTCAATTTTGTGATGCCTATAGCATATAATATGATACTGATAATTATTTATTATGTATATCTCAACGGTTTCTGTGTTTTGTATGTGTCTCTTCCCCATCACCTACTCTCTATCTTCCTCTTATTTCCTGTCTGTATGTTTCTCATTCTGATATTTTAAAAAAAAAATTAATTGATGTGTAATTAGATGTTAAAGTTTACTATAGAATATTGTGTTGTTTTTCTGTTGTTAATTTAAATGTCACTACTTTCTTTTTTCAATAGCCATGTGATGTTTACAGAAAAAGGATGATTGTATGGGGAATATTTGATTTAGCCAAACATCAAACTTTTATACCTTCTAGCCCATAATTAATAGATTTTAATAAATAATTACACAAATGTTGGCATTGTATAATGCTTGCTTGCCTGTACTTGTGATCATATGTTGGACAAAGATCTTTAACAAAAGCTCTCCAGGCACTTTGGTCCTGAGCCAATCTCTCCAGCTGTCACCAAGTTTGGTCCACTTTCATTGGATCTGCTGGTTGCATCTAGCTGTCAGTTGCTAAGAAAAATGCTTTAAAAAAAAATAAAAATGTCAATACACAAGGGATGAAATTGCCCTCAGAAATAGCAGAGCTTTCAACACAATTGCAAATCTTCTTGCTTTATTGGTACTAAAATTATTAAAGACAAGCATAGTTGCAAAAGAATTTCTAGCAATAGCAAAAAGTGCATGAAACAATAAAAATTGCAAGAAAAAATTATAAAATTGCAAAAAGGTCACAATTTTCCCCCAATACCTGATGATTAGGTATCTACCGATCATCATTTCAAGCCAGCAGGCTTAATTATGATAAATAGCATTACAGTCATTTCTCCCTAATCCGGACATGTAATCCGGAAGTCTCCATAAGTTGAAAACATTAGCTGAGAATTGAGAACAGAATTTTTCTTATTTATTCATTGTACTCTAAAGTATAATCTGGAAATTCTTGATTCCCGATCTGAACACCTAATTTGGATGCAAAGTATAACAATATATATGTATAGACTTTTTGCTTCCATTATCCAAACACACTCTCTCTCAACATTCCAACATAACATAATCTAAACTGGTCTTTTAACAACTCTTTCATCAACCCACCAATGACACCGCAACAGTTCCTCGAGAATAAACAAACATTACAATTACAATTACATTGTACAGGGGCCAATTGGCTGTAACAATAACAAAGTCAATCCAGACAATAGACATACATGGGTGGACATGCAATCCTTATCAATCTATTGCTCACATGTGTGACACTGATTTGCGAGCAGCCTTTATCTATCATGCCAGTCGTGTTTGATTACGGTGGTGATGCTTCACCGTGTCAAAGCCAATTGACCCCCTCAGTGCCCACCCAGCCGATAATCATACACGGATGATGATATCAAAGATGAGCACAGACCTCTCTATCATAATAATATGTGAAAAGAGTAGTGACTGAGTACTGAGTCTAATGGTGATGGTGTACACATTTTGACTTTGACCAATAATTCTATTATTCGCATGACAAATACTGAAATAGTTGGGAACGGATGTGTCCGGATTATTGAGACATGACTGTATTTTCTTAATTGTATTCGTTATTACATTTCAAAGACATAAAAAGCATAGCTATGGTTTTTATTGGGTTGGTTTCTTTTTTTTTTTTTTTTTGTCGTTCACATGTGATTGTTTTTGAAATCTGATTGTAATGAAAGGTGTTTTTCCAAAATTTATTATTGGAAAAGTTGAATCAAATGAAAAGTTTTTTTTAAGAGTTAAATACTAGGAGAGATTAATAATTGTCAGTTATGGGCTAGAACACAAACAAAGTTTGTTTGATTTTGATTTGAGACTACACAAGTGTTCCATTTTCTAACATTAACATCCCATCAGAATGTTGAATTGTTGATGTTGAAAGGCAGGACTTAAACTTTAATGTTCATCATGATTACAGTTACAGGTACACTACAGCGTTGGAAAAATGACCTTCAATATTATATTTAAATTTCCAAACCGTAAATCTTGGATTGAATATGATCATTTTTTTTTTCAAGATTGTTTTATTATCTTCTGTGTCATATCGTGGATTTTTTTTAGGTTGATAAAAAAGTTGTACATATGTAAATGTATTAAATTTATTCATGTATGCCCATCAGATCATCGCTGGATGGGCGTTTGTTATTGATTGTTTTGTTTTTCCTTCACATATCTTTTGATGAATTATCAGTTCATCAAAAACCAAGTTTTCCTCTTCTACTTCTATCAATTTTGCTCTGTTATCGTAATTATTTTAATTTTATTTGCTCCTTGAACTGAAAACAAATACAATTTTATTGAATCATAAGAAGAAAAAAATTCAAACCCACCCAATCATAAAAAATCTTAAACCCTGAAGAAAACATATTTTTGAAAATTGCATTTTAAAAATTTTTTGATATAAATTTCATACCAATTTCATATCTTGTTAGTATAAAACTCATCTACAAGTTAAACTCATTCGTTGCCAAATTTCATAAATCTTAAATCAAGCATAAAATGAGTCTAAAATCTAAATACCAACTGTTATTTTCATATATTTTTTCTTATTTTTTTCAAACTTTGCAAATGGGGCTTTCTGAAACATTAAGTTAGAATACACTACATCCAGTAATTGGTGACAACTTTAAATTTTGGATAAGAGAAAGCTGTGCGTGTGGTACTGTATTATAAGGGTGGCCAACCTTTTACATACTTACCATGCCGCAACTTTTTGTCAAAAGGTTTCAGGTAGACAGTAAATCTCATGTCCCGCGCGCCCCTTGCCGCCATCCAATTCTCCCCTCCACACACACACACACACACTTACAAAGACATAGCTACTTACTTCTTTTGTACAAGTTATAAACGAACAACTATCTATAATTAAAAGGATGGAACGTGCTACTTCTATTATTGCAATGCTCCACTTTTTGCACATTTGCAATTGGTTGGCCATCCCTGCTGAATTGTCATATCATGGGATAATTTACATTTTTGTTATCATGTTCATTATAAATATTATTGTTATTGTTGTTGTTATTATCATTATTAGCTGGCCCTTTGCAGTGTTGCTTGCAATGATTAAACAAAGGCAATAAAAAATGCCCGAAATGAAGCTTTAATTTTAATGATTAATGATCCTAAACAAAGAAAGTGGAAGTAGGTTGGGCTTTCCTCGGGGTTAATGGGATTTCCTTGCCACAATGCCACACGCTGTCAAATTGTAATAGAAATATTAAAGTAAGATAATTTATAGACATATCTTTGCTCTCACTATCTTAGGAAGATATTATTATTATTTCAAAATGTTGGTCGCAGTCAGATTATTTTTTTGATGGTGTCATTTGGTCAAATTCAGATTAAAATAATGTATCATTAGTATGCCTCCTACATTTATTAGAAGATATTTGAGTTGATTATTGTTATTATCATTCTTGTTTTTATTATTTTTATCATGTTTCTATGTATATTTTTAATTAAAATATTATATATGTTATGCATGTCTTTCAGCATGCTTTTGATGCTTTTAGTTTTAATCACGATACTTTATTTTTACCATTATTATCACTGTTTTATTGTCATTTTAGAATGCGGTTTGTTTTATTAACACATTTTCATTAAAAGAAATTAAAAGAAACATTTTGTTTCTCAATATGAACATCGTCTTTTAAAATCTTTACAACTATTTCCAAATCTTGTCATTATTATTACAGTCCATTACAAAGATGTTCTTACCTTTTATTGCCTGCTACTCTCTTCCCCCGTGTGGTTCACCTGATCCTCAACTGAGAGGAAAGAATAGGACTTTGCCTGTCTTCCCATGCAAGTCGTAAGAGGCGACTAAGGATTGATAGGGAGCTTCTTTTCACATCTGTCCATCAGGCTCTTTTGTCCCCTCGGAGGACGTGAGGTTTTGACGAGGGAGGGAGGGAGGCATATAGTCGGTGACCATCCCCCATTTGTGAGCATTTGCTAGACTTACCTACTTTACTTTACTGATCAACTGCTGGACATCGTCATTTTTCAGCAGCCAATGCCAGGTTATGAAATCCTGCTGTGTTTTTTAGTTGTTGTGTAGAGTAGGCTATAGACTATTGTAGATGGTAGGATTTGGCGGTAGGGTGAGGTGGGTGTTGGGTGCATTCAAAAAGATGATGGTGTACTGTACTGTTTCTTCTGTTCTTTGGCATAGTCTGCATAGCGGTTGAGGGGGAGTGGATAGCTCTGTGGTTAGGGCGCTCGACTACCACGCCAAAGGTCCCTAGTTCAAACCCATGCAGGATTGAATTTGAAATCCAAATTTATTTCGGGTTTCCTTCTGCCCCCCTATCCTTAAGTTGCAAGGATAAAGAGTGCCAAGTCCTATCGGAGACAGACTATAATGTCGGAGGTCCCATGTGTATAATATA
>JASKDV010186155.1:0-12011 GCA_032466395.1 Aegires albopunctatus
TAATCATATTATATTATATATAATAGGGGGAGGCACTTTTGAATGAAGGAAATGTTTTTTTTACGAAACCATGACTAGTAATTCATATATTTATAGTACATACACCATATTGAGGCAACGACAGTCTACCAATGATTACGTAAAGACACTACGATCATAACTGTAATGAACGAATTGTCATCATCATGCCGCATCCAATGGGGAAAGGCGTGTTTATTCTATCCATAAATTAACGTTGAAATCATCCACCATAAAACTAAAAGCGGAATGTAAACGTAATAAACATTGTAGGATCAGCCTCCAAGACTTTGACCTTTGTGGGGTCACTCTCTGAGATTTACACCTTGTGTGGTCACCTTCCGAGATTCTGACCGTCTAAGGTCATCCTCAGAAATAGTGACCTTCTCGGGGACGGTTTTCCTCCGGTCTCGTAGTCACCCCTGAGTAGCATTTACCTGCTGGGAAAGATTCTGACCATCTGAGATGGACCTCCTAAATTCTGACATTTTGGGATTACTGGAGATCCCATTTTGGAATCAACTCTCAACACACGCTATTGAAATTATTAGGTTACTAAAAGATAGCTTTTTTCAATAGTCATATTGTAAGGGTATGTCAAAGATAATACTCTATAACTACCCTCTATGGGGTATGTTCATTATTATGCAAGTGATCATGATACAACTTATTATTATGCTTCAAGACATGATACAACATGATCTAGATCTAGCTAGGAATACTTGCAGTGTCTCAGCCTCCATAACATTATTAATGTATCAAACCCAATGAACCAATCTCACGGTTTTTGACCCATGAAATTCTAAAACGTATTTTATATAATGTACATGTGCTCGAACCCGTTGCATTTTATTCATTCTAAAATCTATAGGCTGTTGGTATTAATTAATCAATGATATCCTTGTTGTAAAATATGTGCATTGACTTACTGAGACTCTAGGAGGGGAAAAAGGCGGGGGGGGGGGGCAGAATTTATACCCGTATGCCCACACTGCATTATACTTTTGGTAAATCAGATGTAACTAAAAACCTATGGGCCTGTCCGCAATCGTGTGTGCGCGTGAATTTGTTTTGTCAGTGTGTGCATATGACTAAGTGTGCAAGACCCGCACTGGGGTCATTATGCTGTCTCAGTCATGCGTAACTTCCACTTGCGCAGCAGCTGTCCTCGGGCCACTGCGCAAGGCAACGCCGGCCTTCCATTGAGGACAATAAGCGTCGGGCCTCGACGTCCCTTTTATTATCAGAGCTGAGGTCGGCTATCGCTATGGACGGGGGGAAGGGATGGGGGGGAGGGAATAAAGAATTAAAATGAAAAAGCCAAATGACAAGTCCTAAAGAGGAGAGACCGGTGATGAGAAGTAAAACGTTTAATTTGTCTACCTGATAAAGCCAGTGTTGGAGGGAGAAAGAGGCAAAATTAGTTGAAGGAATAATATGAATCAGACGGATAGAGTAAGTGGATACAGAGAAAGAGAACGATGTAGATGGATTGAAGAAGGAAGAGTGGGATGAGAGGATAAACAATAATTATCTTGATCAAAATAATAATGTGTTATTATGAATATCATTATGACAATGTTTTGGATCAAATTATATATTATTATTATTATTATGCTACCTTAACAATCAACAGCTGAATGCTTGCGTGTATGTGTGTCTGGCCATCTGTCTGTCTCTGTCAGTCAGTGTCTTTGTGTGTCTCCGTGTCTACCTCTTTCTATGTATCTCTCTCTCTCTCTCTCTCTCTCTCTCTCTCTCTCTCTCTCTCTCTCTCTCTCTCTCTCTCTCTCTCTCTCTCATCTTTTATCTCCTACCCTCTCTCTTAAAGCTGCATCTCTCATCTCTTGTATCTCTCTCAATCTCCATGTCTCATTCTTCTCTATATATATATACCACTTCCTCTCCCTCTCAACATCTATCTCCCCATTTCTATTTCCATCAGCTATTCCCTCACCATCTCACTGCCTCACGTCTGTCAGAGAATTTTTCTATGAAAATTTGTCATACGAATAGCAAACCAATGCAGTGACAATAATACTAAAGTAGTTGTGAAAGTAACTGTTTTACTTCTAATTTTTAGGTTTCAATGTGTTACTGGTGAAAAAATATATTATCAGTGAATAATGAAACTATAATCTATACTAACTAAAATTTTGAATACATTTAGCTCTAGATCTAGATATTTTCCCTTAAAATTAAATGAAATGAAAAAATCTGAAATCAGAGAAAATCTGAAAGATTTACAATTACATTCTTGAGGGCGGTACATTTCCTTACCTTCCATAATATTCCCTTTGATCAACACATAAAATGATATCGAATGTATCTGGTTGTAAAGTAAATGCTGGAACTGGTTTGGAATTTGTTGATTCTACTGCAAGCAAATTTGATGAGCTAGATGAGACTGAAGAAGTTGTTGGATGGCAAGAAGAGACTTTCTCTCTATTCACATCCAAAACAGAGATGGATTTTGATGAGGAGCTGGAACCTGTTGTGTATTTCTCCTGAACAGATGTGTAAGAAAATGTTTCTGTAGAAGGAATGGTCACAGCTACGTCGACTGGCATGTCTAAACTAGTTTTCATTGCACAACTTGCTTTGTTTTTCAGAAGAGAAGTTGATTGACATTCTTCATTGACATTAGATATATGAGAATTAAGTAAAGCAGATGAAACAACTCCTTTATCTAAGAGTCGCTTTGACAATGGAATAAACTGATCCAAATCAGGAAGCTCATCACTGTCATCTTCAATAGTTTGAGTTGGATTGTCTTTATCCTCCCAACTGAATTTAGAAATACCCAATTTCCATGTTGGGTTGATGAGATGATCGTTATCAGAATTATCATAATTCTCTACTTCAATGACTTCATCATCATCAATAACACTGGGTCTATGCATTGGTTCATAATTCTGAGAAAATGTATGTTGAAAGTTTGAATTTTTAGATGAAATTGGAGGTGGAGAGTGTGAAATTGATGGTGGTGATGATGGGGAAAGGGAACGAAGCCTCATCTTAAAATTTGTTTTATCTATGACTTTGTCTTCATCAGATTCATCACTAACTCTGTGTAAGAGTCTAGAATCTCTTGACAACACCAAACCAGTTGGGTTTAAATCTGTAACAAAAACTTGACCATGAGGAGGTTTACCACCTGCTTGTGGTGACAAGGATGGGGAAAGTGAATGAAGTCTCAAACTTCTAGATAGTAATACAGGCTCTTCTACAGGAATGTTCACATGCTCATCTTCATTATCACTGAGTACATAGATAGGATCCTCACAAAATTCAAAATCCTTTGTGGAATAGCGATCAGAATTCTCTCTATTACAGTTGGCATACACCTTTTGACAATCTTCCTCAGCATCAGAGAGCACAATATGTGCTGGAAGGCTATCTGTTTTCTTAGACAAGGAATATGATGAGACAACAAATTCTTCCTCTATTGGAATGTGATAAGAACTCTTGACTGGTTCAGCATAACTTCTTTTAGGAATATTTGTTGACTCAGGGCTGCTTGGCACTTGTTTAGAGAGAAAACTGTCACTATCAACATTTTCTAACTTCACTCCCAGTGTGAGTCCTGCATCCGTAAGGACATATCTGTATTGAAAAAACAAAAAACAAAAAAACAAACAAACAAATAAACCATCAAAATAGAATTGATAATTTAGAACACATAATCTTCACTAAATAATGAGCTATGTTTAAGGTGAACAATATCATATCAAATCCAATAGATGTAAAAAACAATTAGACTGAATTGAATAAGACCCAATTCAAGAAATGATATAATTATCATGTTATGAGGAGAAATAAAATAAGACCTTTAAAACACAGTCATGCACATTTTTTGATGTTTCCTTATTCTATCTTGTGCATATGGTGTAAGTGTAAGTTGATAAAAATGAACCAGGTATAAATAATAGGCATTTTCATGAAAACATAAGAAAAAAAGGTAAAAAAAATATCATAGAAGTAATAGAAGAAAAAAAAAGAAAAAAAGGGGAAGAAAAACTTTAATTGCACACCAAGCACCCAAATAAATTACAGTGCATGCCGTTAAGTGTACAACATTGGGAGCACTTGGTCTCGACAATTTTACTTATTATTCCACTAAATAACAATAATTCATGGATGATGTCCTTTGTTCATATTTTATGATAGCAGGACACAGCTTAAAGCTACTATTTTTTCCACGTCCCCAATTCTTTTTTTTTCTCTAGCAAAATTTGCATTGATGAGACATAGCCAATCAGTAATCACTTCATACCATAACTGTCTATTCCTAATCAGGACCTAACTCCACTATTGGATTTCATGTCTTCATGTTCTCCTCCCCCACCTACCACACTTCTCGCTTTTTTATTCAGCTAGTAATGTAAGCAAGAATTGCCTTGACCTTCTGTAAACTTTTAATTGCATTGTCATGGTTTCTGATAAGGGCTTGCACCTTCACACCCCATCACAAAGCCTAGTCTTTCGGAAACTTTTATAGCCCAAGCCTTAGAATGATGCAACCTATGTTACATGCAGTTCTTAAACTTGTTTCATTCAGCGTGATTTAATTAAGACTTGTGAACGATCTTACCTAAGGATACAACATATCATGCTTTTGTGGCATGCTGTCAAGACGCAAATTATAATTTTCATCACTAGACAATACTGGTCAGAGGGTGCCCTTGTGAGGAGTGTGAGAGCACTTATAGATAGGGATTTCATAGTAAAAATTACGTCATTGTAGAAATGTGTGCACTTGCATGGCAGGCACTGTATCAGAAATTTTTTATAATGTCAAAACAAGAAACCCACCTAGCTGGGCTTCCCTCTTTCTGTACTAAACCTCTTTTAATAAGGGAGGACATGGAAGACCAAGCAGTATAGTGACTTCCTGGATCTGGCTGTGGATTTATGAGAAAAATATACAGGTGGAAGATCGATAGAAACATTTATATATTTTCAAAAAAAAAGGAAAAGAAAAAGTGGAAAAAAAACCCCAACAAGATTTTCTCTTTAAAAATTCAACATATTGGAATAATTTTTGAAACAAAACACCCACTAGCAGAAATCACTTTGTGCAGTCAAACCTGTCCATAGTGGTCACTTAAGATCATGGTGAATACAGGCTGTGCTGCCACTTGCATCCAAAACACAGTATAGTATTGGTGTAAAGAGAAATAGACTGCGTTTTGGGTGCAAACGGCAGCGTTATATAGACAAGTGACCAATGTGGAAAGAGCCCCAGATCCCAAGAATGTTCATTGATGGTAATCATTTATATCTTCTGTTGGTCAACAGGCTTGATTGTTAACAGTAACAGATTATCGATTTAAAAAAAAAAAAATTTTCATAATTATTTGCTTTTATGTTTGTCGTGTTTATTTTATTCCATATTATATGTATTATCATTATCCATTTTAATTATCGATTTCGCTCAAACAAACCACAGAATCATAGATATGAAAACAATGGCTGCGAAGTAAATCCCACCCTCTTTTGTAACATAGCTTTGACCAATGTCTAGCTCATTGATAAGCAGAGGGCAGGCCAATAGCCAGACTCCTCCCTCAGTATTCAGCAGTCAAAGTTGATTCAATCTATCGTGTCATGGACAAAAGGCATCTTCAATAGGAAGACCTCACCTTGGCCGTGTTTAGCCAAAGATCATGTAAGTCATCTTCACAGGGACCATCAAGCCTTGTCTTGCTATGTCATAAGCATGGTAGAAATATACTTTCTCTCCATTGCATACATAATTTATTGAGAGTGTGAGGCAATAGAAGTTGGGCAGTCACTACTGATCACTACTGAGGACAGTTTTGTTTGGAAACCTCTGCAGAAGTGACTGCCATGAAAAGGCTAGGAGGACATTTTGTCACAAAAAAGATTGACCATGGGCAGGTTGGACAGGTGACCACTAAGAAGAGGTTAAAAATAAAGGAAAAAAGGAAGGGTGTCACAGACCAGAAGCCGTTAGTGTAGGTGACCGTTGAGGCAGGTGGGACTGTGGTTTTAAAACAGAATCACAGCACCCAGCCTGGCAAAATATGTAATTTTTCCTTTTAAAATTGTTTATAATCAAGCTATAAACACTGTTATAAAATAGCAATTATTTTATTTTCAATCTGATTAAATGATAAACATTCTACTTATGAAAATGAAAAAATGTCCAACTAAACAGATGGTGTAAAATGATTTCCCTTACCACAGTAAAAGATTTTTCACTCAAAGGTTGTGCAGCATGGATGAGTTCATTTTTGGTCATAAATCCTTTAAAATCTGGATCCTGTCAGGAATTGCAAGGATTTAGACACAAATCACAACTTTTCATGTTTATGGAAATTATGTTCTTAGGTGACAATATTTGAGTTAGAAGAATGTTCATTAAAAAGTAACAAAGATAGAAATTTAACAAAAGTAGAACAAAGAAATTGACCCTGTTGTGCAACATCACACATTTTCAAAAAAAAAAGGAAAATGAGTGTCATTTTATGCAATTCAATAAGAAAAAAAAATATACATAGAAGACTTCAAAAAACTCGCAAAAACACAAATCAAACGGATTGAATATATTTGCAATAATGAAAAATACTATAATTGTCTGCGGCAAATATTTCATATCAAATGACATTAAAAATAAACTAACCTGCATGTAACGATAGAGCGTTAATATCAATGCATAAGGTCCTGACTTGAACCCTGGAATATATTCTTTGGTCTTCCTTTGTGTTGCCTGTCTTTTCTGCAAAATTATATTAAAAACTCATAAACATTTATTCCACTACTTAATTGAGTCTCTTTTTGAAAGAGATTTTAATGAATAAAAATATCTAATGATGATATGCTGAATTTAAGCATATTTAAACAGTTAATTTTCTTTTCAATGAGTCTGTCTATGTGTTCATCTAATAATTAGTATAAACAATAAAGAGCGTCAATCTCTCTAAAATGTCCCATAAATATGCAATACACGAGTGGAATGATCATACTGATAAAATAATAATAAATCAAAATTATAACCTCTGCTTACATAACCTCTCATGTTTTTATTTTTAAAAATCATCACCTTTTTTGGAGGGCTTGAAGATTTCTCCGGTTCACTGTCAGAATTATCACTAATGGCATGAATTCTTGATGATGATGCTTCCTTGATAGAATTATCCACAGCTTTCTCTTGGTCATTTGGAACTAGAACAAATGCAGAATCATTGGAAACAACATACTGGTACTGAATTTTTTTGGTCAAAAACCTGAATAAACCACCTACACGAAGATAGTATGCAACAAAATGCATAACTTCACACGTTATTTTACTTTGCCCATCTTTGGCTGTTCGATTGTTGTTCTCCTATGGAGGTTGATTATAATTTAATTGTGATTGTTTTATTAGTCTCAAGACAAGAGCTAAACTGTTTTATCAAAGTCTCATCAATTGGTGTTGTGCACCAATACATTAAAAAAGAGAATCTACAATATTTGTTCAGGAAGATTACCTGATCCATTGGTTAGCTTGTATTCTGCCAATTTTTCATCCAACATTTTGCAGATCTTGCTTCCTGAGAAAGGAAAAATATATTCCATTAATACAGCAAAGAAATGACACTAGAGTTCCAATAATTTAACACGTGGTATGGGAATACTGACCCACTTCTTAATCAACCGCAACAAAAAATACAGCATTTTCTTTTAAAACTGCAATCAAAAAATGTCATCTTGCAATAGACATTTACAAACTGCAAAGAGCTATCCAAACCTTTAAAATGAAATTACCCTCTGAGCTAAATTTTGCAATAGACTATTAAAAAACATTGGTGAATAAGTTCAACATCATCACAATCAGTTACCTACATGTTTTTAAAATCCTTGAGTAATCATCTTTTACATAACATTTGCTGAACTTTTCTCTATCAAATGTAATTAAACGACATCATAAATTACATTACATTACAATTCTCACTAACCAAAATTTTGGAGCAGCATGCAATCCCTTCCTGTGTCCAATTTTAATGGGAATATCTTGAGAGTCCTGAGAGCCTGAGAATTTACATTTCATTGGCATTACAGAGTTTTCTTTTCTTTCTTTATTTCTGTTTTCTTTTTTTTTTTTTTAATAATTTAAAAAGCATGTTCATTTGGCAAAGAAATTGCCCCACTAGGGAATATACATTGCTTATTAACAATCTTAGATATTATAAAAATTTCCCGATGAAAGAGATTTGAAAGAAATTTGGTGATTACCATCATGAACTGACATAGCAGTTATGCAAAATATAAAAATTCTCTTCATTCAAATATGTTGCAATTATTGCTATGCCTATTAAGTACGGGCTATTGGTTCCTTTATGAGTATTCGAGTATATACTCGTGACATCAAAGCAGGCTATGAAAAAGAATGGCTGCTTTGCTTTTGCTATGGATTGGCCCAATACCCAAAAGAGCATGATATACTCCTATCAAATTCTAACCTATAATTGAAGGAGCTATAAAAAAAACCCACACCAAATACCACCCCCCCCTCCCCCTCCCCCCAAAAAACAACAAAACAACAACAACAAAAAAACCCACAAAAAACGTACACTGTGTAGCCTGAAAAAGTTCCTTGCTCTTTCACAAAGACAAGGGAATGCACATATGTCTATCTAGCCTGCACATAACACACATTCAACGAATGCCTAACTCAAGTATGTAACTCGAATGCCTATCTCAAGTATCCTGACGGGATCCCGAAGATGCCTAAAGAAATCGTGTACCATTACTACTCGTTGGAAGTACATGCACTAATACTCCTTCTAAGTACATGATATGCCTAAGTTGAGTATCCCGACGAGACTCTACTAATTCCACAAAGCGATTGTCTCTCTTGCTAAGCAAGCCATGGCGTATGCAACCTCTCTTCCGCTGTTTGACTAGTAATTTATAATACATCAAAGTATCTTCGCCGTGTAAAATGCTTGAAGGAAAAAAAGGTGGAGGGGTGGTGATGGAAGATGTCACTTTCCTTCTTGTCAACGCTCCGTGCTTTTTTCCCTTTCTTTATTTCCTGTCTCCGGACAAGACTGGCGGTGCTTCGTTGTGGCTAGACTTTTTTCCACTTTCCCACCCCAACCCCTCTTCTTAATTTTCCATGCCGTTTATTTCCCATTGACACATAGCTGCTCTTTATAGAGACATGACAACTTCACTATTAACGAGTAGTAGTCGTGTTAAGAGAAAGAAATCGTGTACGGTTATTTCTCATTCGAGGTATCCGATTATACTAATACTCCTACTCGTTGCCTATACACAACATATAGTTATAGGCACTACTCGCTCCTAGTGCCTATATACAACAGTGCATATAAATGAATATGGCATATGTAATATTATATTAATATAATCATCGATTATTAATAATATCAGACTGTTTTTATATAAATTCTAAGTTTTGAAGCCTTTTCGTAATATATAATAAAAGTTTGTCTCACACTCCTCTTAGCAAAAAAGAATATCACGGTGCTGGCCAAGTGATCTTACTCCTTGAAAAACCATTACCTTAGAATATGTATGATGACTCTTCCAGCCCTTTTCAACAGCTTCATCCCGCCATTCTGTCAACCATTGTGTAAAGAGAGGATTTGCATTCACTGGGACAGGCTTCTTCCTCTTGCCTTTCAAGCTTGTGTGTTTTGAATTTTCATTCATTTTACTTTTGTAGAGAAGATCAAACAAAATCAATCAACAATCAAATAACTGGGGATGAAAGAAAATTAAGACATGAAGGTACATGTAGAGGCAGTGAATCTCTTGTAATTCTATAAAAAATTTCTTCTCACCTGGAAAAATGAGAAGAGCCAAGAGCTCCAAGCATGAATCAGTAAAGTGATAATAGTATAGTCAGATCCAAGATTGCCAACTTTAAAACTTTTATTTTTGAAAGCATTAGGCCTATTATATATGTATATATACATATAAAGCTCCTAAACCAGTTTTTGGTTGAGCACTCTACATATGTGATTCTATTTATTATAAATCAATGAATTTTATCATACTAGTCTATAGGGGCCTATATATAATATAGGATTGTATTTGAGAAAAATGGAATGTAATTCATGATTTAAACCATCACTTTTTATATCTGAACATTGTATCAGTAACTGACTGATAGCGAGTCAATTGCGACCGAATCACTCTGTCACAATTGACGTTACCTATTTAAATTATGAAGCGTCTCCATTGGATTTTGAGCCTTTAAAGAATGTCGCAATGCACAGAATAATCAATAATAAACCATGCCACTGTCAAAATGCCAATCTAAATCTATAAGTCTATCTAGATTTTCTAGTATTATAGTGCACTTTAGTGTTTATAAAACGAAGAAGAAACAACGTAAAAGTAAATTCATGAAGTAAGTAGGATGTATTGACAAAAGTATGGACATTACAAAAAAAGGAAACGGAAAGTAAACAATAACATGAAGTGTTCGCAAAGAATGATGACGCAATTTGGACGCCACATTACCCCCTCCCCAGCAGGGTACTTAGTGCATGTACACAGCGTAGTATAGTTGATGTCATTATAGTCATTTGAACCTTATTGGGAGACGAGACACACGGCCAGAACGCGTGGTTTTGTCCGACAGTAGGTGTTCTGGTAAAGTTTCATTTGAAGACGATGGTGGCGGGGACGGTGCATGTGGCGTTGCTGTGTTGCCACTTTTAGTTGTAGTTGTAGATGTAGTATCTGTGTGGGAAACAAACGCGGCCTTGAGCCTATCTACTGAAACATTTTCTGAGCGACCCTTGATTTCCAGTGTAAAGTATTTGTGACTGGTGTCTAAAATTCTAAATGGGCCATCATATGGGCATTGGAGGGGATGTTTGTGTGAATCTACTCGAACATACACATATCCAGTGGAGGACAGGTTGGATGGGACGTAATCTGTTTGCTTTCCATGAAATTTGGGGGGCGGGGGTTGTATGGAGCGCATGGTGCTTTGTAGTTGCTTGACAAAATCTGAGTCTGGAGAGCATGTTCTTGCATCTGATGGTTGTAAACACTCTCCGGGAAGACGAAGAGTTGAGCCATATACAAGCTCCGCTGGTGAACAGTCAGGGTCTACCCGCCACGAAGTTCGAATTCCAAGTAGGACGATCGGTATCTCTTTGAACCAGTTGGAACCTGTGGAGCGAGCTTTCAGCGCGGATTTCAGTTGGCGATGAAATCGTTCGACCATACCGTTGGCTTGAGGGTGGTAAGATGTAGTTCTGTGCATGTTTGCACCAATGAGAGTGTTGAGCTGAGTCCAAAGGTTTGAAGTGAATTGTCCACCGCGATCTGATGTGATGTCTTCCGGTACTCCAAATCTCGATATCCAGTGTTGGACTAACGCTTCAGCGCATGTTGCAGCATGAGCGTCGGGGATGGGTATCGCTTCGGGCCATCTCGTGAAACGGTCGATGATGGTGAACAGATACGTCATACCGCAGCTAGTAGGGAGAGGTCCCACAAGGTCCACATGTAGACTACGAAACCGATCTGCAGGGAGTGGCCGTTCATCCAATGGCGCTTTCGTGTGCCTATTGATTTTCGATGCCTGGCATGCGTGGCATTCTTTGCACCATTGTCGTATGTCTCGTTTCATGTTCCGCCAGACATAACGTTGACTAATGGCTTTCTGAGTGGGACGAGGACCTGCGTGTGAGAGTCCATGGATCTTATAAAAAATGGAACGAGTCCATGAACTGGGCAACACTGGTCTCTGAACGCCTGTTGACGTGTCGCAGAGCAAGGAAGATGATCCGAATGAGATATCCTCCAGAAGAAGACCAGTGGCGGTCGTGCGATACTCTTCCATTTCGCCAGATAGGAGTTGGTCGCGTGCGAGAGAGGTGGGATCGTGCAAGGCTGATACGGTATGCTGGCAGGTTGAATCCGTTTCAAAGCGTGATAATGCGTCGGCCACCACATTGAACTTTCCTTGTATGAATCGAATGTCATTCGTGAACTCTGCA
>JASKDV010186166.1:0-21322 GCA_032466395.1 Aegires albopunctatus
AGAGAGAGAGAGAGAGAGAGAGAGAGAGAGAGAGAGAGAGAGAGAGAGAGAGAGAGAGAGAGAGAGAGAGACAGGGGGGCGGGCGGTGGACAAACTTGTCTCTCTAATAACTTTATTCTCGTATCAGTATCATTAATTCGTTATCGATTGATCACCCAATTTCCCCCATGATATCACCGTGGTCTATTCCTACATGGGCCTTGAAATTCTCTCTCAATGACAATGATATTTGTGTTCATTTTTAGCTCATTCTCCTTTCGTCCATGTTCGTGTCATATATAATTGCTATTCCCATACATCTCATTTAAATACCCAACGAGGAGTTATCACATCAGCAAATTAACAATACCACATGCAAGAACAGACATATTATACAAGAATGGTTTTTTCCCTCGCACAATCTCAGATTGGAACATTCTCCCAAAACATATCATTGACAATTCTCACTCTCATCATAAATCTTTTAAAATTTCAATTTATAAGTGTGATGACCTGTAACATTTGCAATTATGGCTGACGCATCTATTAGTATTACTTAGCTGAATGGAATGGAGTAGAATATCATCATTCTTTGTGACTTCCTTTCACATTCGATGTGATATATCATTCCAAATTAAATCATATGAATCCCTGCTCTAACTCTTAACATCATTTTGGCCTAATATGGTACTGAGAAGTTTGATGAAAATCGCGAGGGCCAAAGGGAAAAAAAACAAAACAACCACCTACAACCCAGTTCAGCATCATTTTCTCATATTTGTATCTGCGAGCGTGAGTAATTATAGAATTCTATTACAATTTTGTTACGCTTACCTCAGACAACAGACTATTTCTTGTGATGAACACCAGTCAATGGTAATAATAACGTTGATCTGGCATGTTGTAAACAAAGGAGACTAATAATATATCATCACAAGAATCTACTAATTGTTGGTGGCATGTATGAGCCGATAGTACGATTACTTCAAGGAAACGTTCTTGGATTTGGTTATCCATAATCCTTTCATGTTGGTCTTTACTTGCTTGGATTTGGTTATCCATAATCCTTTCATGTTGGCCTTTACTGCTTATCAATTCTCCCCCTCCCCACCTTTTCCCGCCCCCTTTTTAACTGTTCTATCCTCGATAAAGGACGTGTAGTACCGACCTTAATAATTACCAACAGGTTTCTAACCGCCTGCTATTGGCGAAATAGATTTATTATGCATTTACAATGATGATATTCAACTCCTTTAGGCCAAAATAAATGTTAGGATAGAGACAATATTTAGCTCTTTACCCATTGCATTGATATATTAAATGTACCCCAGCACGATTCAATAAAAGATTGGATTTCATTCAGTGGTGTTTTGTTGAGGCATATTTATGTTTTTCTTTTTCTATTTTTGTTTGTTGTTGGATTGATATTATTATTTTACTTGTAATTGTAATAAGCAAAAGTAGAGCAGAGACAGAAAAGATAACCCAGCAAGAATCTAATTACATGTATAAGCAAATTTACTCGGAGAGTAAATATGAAAAATGGCATTGTTCATTCTACTTCTGTTTCTCCTTGTAGCATCTTTTTACTCTTTTCTTCATTTTCGTATTTGTACTTGTTTTCATTTCTGTCTATATTGTTGCTATTTATGAACAACGTTTATTGTCATTTTGTCCTGTCATTTGTTGGGTTTATTTATCTTATATAATATAATTTGTTCTTTTTCAACATGGAGGGAGCAATTAGTGATACATTACACTCAAGGTTACTGGGAGATCTACTCAATATTTACCGGGGAATATTGAGAGGCTTGTTATCCTAATTATGGTAAGAGGCGTCTCACAGACACTCCCCCTGAGTTCCAACCTTTGACTTGTCAAGTCAGACTGCTTAACGACTCGAATGTTAAGGGTGCTATTTCAATCTGACAATATCACCTCCCTAAAAGCAGGTTTGACCTGCTTATTAATTAAAACGCCACTATGGTAAATCGAGTTTGCTCGGTTATTTTGAAGTTAACTGGACAAGGAAAATGGGGGCATGATAAGCGCTTGTCCTAGGTTTGGATAGAGAGGCAATATGAGACATAATGTGTTCGTGTGTGTGTGTGTGTGTGTGTGTGTGTGCGCGTGTGTGTGTTTGTGTGAGAGTGTGTGTATGTGTGTGTGAAAACAGTTTGAGAGAAAAAAAATGGTTGCATAATCAATCGGTTATAGGATACATGCATTTCACTCACACTACCTCATATATTACTTTTGTCGAGCCCACTTAAGCGCCAGAAGCGAAGTTGGAGTATGACGGATTGAGCATTGAACTAATATTCCTTTCAAATTATAAAGTGTAGAGAAAGATTTTGCTTTAATTCTGGCATTATGCCCTGAGCCGGAAAGCGAAACAAACATGGGGCAGATGTCAATTTGGGTTTCACCAAAGAAATCAATGCGTGGAAGAATGATTCCACATTTTCAGCTAGATCCTGCACGACACTTCAAAGCCATGAATATCACGAATGATATGTTATATAATATGATGTTAAGCATGAAAGAACAAAGAAAACTTTTCGCAGAAAGAAATGCCTCAAAGTGATCACACAGAGATGACTGTATATTAATTATGTTCATGAAGGGTTGAATATTTTTAAGCCCCACAAGTCTCGCCTCTTTCAAATTGTTCTTGTTGCTTTAGGTGGCAAGATTAATTGGTAGACGCTTAATAAGGTAACAAAGCATGGATTAATTGAAATAAAACAATGGGAAACTATTGAAAAGTGCCCCATAATAATATTGCTACCATTAAGGCACATTATCATATATTATACTATCATAAGTATTCTTATTTAATTGAATTTCTGGTAGAAAAAATCAAGTATCATTGGTGAGGTATATCAATCATGATTCAGAAATTAGTGTATAAAATAAACTCCAGACAAGATGATAATAATGATCATAAAGTATCACGATTTTCATTCCTTCGCTGATCAAAACGCTGCTGAAATTGCTCGAATAAATTACTCAAGTTTGTCAAAGAATTTTTTTCTTTCTCCAACAAGTACTTAGCAATAAACCGACTCTAGCTTTGATTCCTTTCTTAGACGCTCTGATTTGCTCATCTATAATTGCAGGGTCCTTTCCCTTCTCATCAGGCCCGCCATTGCAGCTCTGTGGGGTCATTTCTCCCTCAGCTCTGACGTCTTCCACCACTTTTATTCCCATAAAATTTTCGCCTTTATTGTCCAAATATTCAGCACTATCGCTCCGGTTGTCTGACTGACCATCTTCTTTCTTCGCATGCTTGTGACTGGCAGTTAGCAGCAGGTCTGCGCTTGGCATTTCTCTGTCTGCTTCCTCCTCCCTTCTTCTCGTTGCCTGGCAATATCTTCCAGGTGCTGAAGATTGTCTGGGGATGAGCTCCGCACATCGACTCTGGCGATTTTCCACTTCCGGAAATTGCTTGTCTGCCAGACAAGATTCTGACGTAGCTTTGGTCATAACCTGAGATGGAGATAAATCTCGAAATCCTCTTCTAGATTTCCTTTCATTTCCTGGTTTCAAGAATCTGTCTGCGTCGTTCGCCCACCATTCTTTTTTTGCTTGGTACAAATCTATTTCCAGGACCTCATATCCCGAATGTTCCCCTTTAAATCGAATATCGTCGTTTCCTAAAAGACTTGAAGATCTTCCATCACCCTCGCCCATGTCTCTTCTTAGAGTGGTCGTGCCATGTCCGTGCGAAGTTTGTTGCAAATCGGCACACGCAGACGAACTATTTTGGCACGCATCTGAACTGATATCCATCCCAGGGGAGACAATTTCTTGGCTGTCATCCCCCTCCTGGACAGTAAGAGATGCTGTTGCAAACGTGTCGTCTGCGCGAGATTTGGTCGATTGTTCTGAATCTGACGACTCCGCTTTGCTTTGCCTTTCCTTGCTGAAGATGGATGTTGTAGAATCAACCTTCATGATCGTGTGCTGTGGAATTACGATCTTTGGTGGGGATCGTAGAATGGATTTGAGAGTCGTGGGTGTCAATGAATGGATTGGAGTAAATCGTATGTCACTGCCTGGACAAACTTCTTCCGAAGTATTGGCAACTGCTTCCCTTTCACAATGGGAGATAACACTGTCCGCTGGCATAAGGTTATTGGTTCGGTCTTGAAAGATGCTCTGTTTTGAGTCAATTTGCGGTGAAAATCCCAAAGAATAAGAAGTATTGTCCTTAAGGGAAAGGTCAATATTTCCGTCATCATTATGGAGAGGGTCCCCTCTTTTAAATGGAATGCCATTGTAGAAAGTAATATTATCTGATAGCTGGGATACATTATCGTTGTTGATGTACGTATGCATTGTATTTTCTTTATCATTATCAGTGAGTGTGTCATCCTGTTCGAGGTCTTGTCCATCGAGAAGTGATAAGTTGTGAAGGGCTATATCTAGGGCATCCTGAATCTCTTTTAAAGTGACTAAGCGTCTTAGGCTGTTGCCGTTTGCCATAACATCGAGAGAACCTGTGTTGTGTCCCGGCAATATTGACCCTTGCACCCGGCCTAGTTGATCTGCTCCACGGCCCATGATTGTATGCCCGTTTTGTTGAACGTCTAGAAATGGGAAATGTACATCTGATAAACGAGGTAAAGTTTCACAAGGGTTGTCACCTAATCTGGTTGTTTGACTGGTTCTGTTGGAGGTGCTTTGTGATTCTCTCTGATGATCTCGATTAAAGACTCCACCACGGGACATGTGATCCCTTGTCGCGTGAGAGGACCAAGCTGTCCAGGAATGTCTTACAAGACTTCCCGGATCTAGAGTCGGGAAGTTTGGCTGCTGTGATCGAAAAGCTGTCTCTCTTTGATTTTGTACCGAAGCGTCAGGGGGCCTTGAATCGAGCTGTTGTTCTCTGGTGCCTTTTGAAATCTCTATCTGTGGCATTTGAGGTGAAACTTTATTTTCATCATCCACCGCCTCTTCTTCATGATTGCTCGACTTGCCTGTGGGATCATTTACAGGCTTAACAAGCATGGGAGATGGTAAAGTTCGCGTTTTAGGATGAAATCCTGTTGACGCAGTGTCCTCTTCGTTATTCTTTGCGTCAAATGTCGAATGACTATCTCTTGCAAGGGTGCCCTCAGCGCCATCATCTGTTTTAAGGCGACAGGGTAAGTTAACGTCGCCTTCAGTTTCATCCGTATCATCGTCCTCTTTGCCTGCGTGGTTATTGTTTAATTGTGAATTTATCGCTATTGGCGACAGGACATTTCCAGAACTAGCATTTGCGATGTTTTTCATCGGTATAGCACTTGTTTCGGCTGATTCAATACCCTTTTGACTGACTGCCTCGACTTGATTTCGTGTCAGTGATTTTGATTCTTAAAAAGAAGAAGAGAATAGCAATAGAAACGCATCATTTAGGTGAAAGGAATTAGTGCATTAAACAGTTTATGCTTAAGGAATATTCGCTTTCAGTATTATATCATCATTTAAGTGAAAGGCATTAGTGCATTAAAAAGTCCATGATTAAGGAATATTCGATTTCAGTATTATATCAGCATTAAAGGGAAAGGAATTAGTGCATTAAAAAGTCTATGCTTAAGGAATATTCGTTTTCAGTATTATATCATCATTTATGTGAAAGGAATTCGAGCATTAAAAAGTCTATGATTAAGGAATATTCGTTTTCAGTATTATGATATTATGATAATACCATGTTGAAAAACAATAAAAAGGCAACAAATATACACGCCCGTTCCCCTTTCCTAGAATGTGTTGCCTCAACTACAACATAAACTAAAACAAAGCCAGCAATAACACTAGTCAAACATCCTTCCAACCCCCACCCCCCCTTCCCTATTAAATTATAAAAATATGTAGATATAAACAATAAGTAAATAGTTAACTATTTCATAAACCCCCTCTCCCCACCAAAACAGAAGATGAAAAAGAAATCGAAACACAAAAACCCATAACAAAAACATATTATCAAAACTCCACATACACACCAACCAACAACAAAATAGAACAAAACGAAAGAGGACAAACAAATAGTAAGGATTTGGATCAGAACTATGAGTCGGATGATCGACATCCTTTAATATACCCCCCCCCCCTTTTTTTTCCTCTCCCCTATCCAATTCTTCCCACTTCCTTATCCATATTTTTCCTTTTTCTCTTTCTCCTTCCCCTTCCCCTTCTCCATCTCCTTCTCCTCCGCCTTCTTCTCCTCCTCTTCCTTCTTCTTCTCTCTCTTTATCTACTCTCTCTCTCTCTCTCTCTCTCTCTCTCACTCTCTCTCTCTCTCTCTCTCTCTCTCTCTAACCCTCAACGTTCCCTCTATATTATTCTCATACAATACAACTGAGAATGCAGAACTGTGTTTAAGGCATCGAGTCCACATCATCCACACAGACCGGATTTTTCTGCCCAGAAAAAGGAGATTCAGGGGGACCCTAATTTGTTCATCTGTTGCGGTCTGGCTGCTGTGGACAATGGCCAGGGTGAAATATAGGTTAGACGCAACCACGTGTTTTCTATGTGGTCCGTATGGACGCTGCGAACTCGAGGCTTAAGAAAATTGATACGACCTACCAGCCTGCCTTCCCTGTAACGAGTTCAAGTGTGTCACCGCATCACCAGAACTTCGATGACAATACGTCCAATTTGGTCTGGACATCGCTGGCGGTTCTCGGACTCCAAAATTGTCAGGTAACTGCAAAAATCGTCTGCGGGCACCAGGTCGAAGGGAGTTTAGAGCGGTGTGTCTTGGAAGACGCGTTCTAGGGGAGCTGTCGTCCACACTCTTGTTTTCAACCAGACAGCACGACATGAATGGTTCAATGTAAATGATATAATTGTCTTTGCTTGATCCTTAATAGGAAAACAAATCAAACATGACAGAAATTGAGAGAATTAATGCGACGCCCCCTTGAATTGAATATTATCAAATTAAGCAATAGCTTCTTTGGTTTTTCACTCTCCCTAATATCACAAAATAAGGATAAGCCGTAGAAAATATTACATAAATCGCATGATTGCAATGATCAATGCTCTATTCGCTTTACATTTTAGAAATGAGCCGATTTTTCTTTATTCATCGTATAACTCGTACGTATTATGATAAGGCCATATTTGAACTTTGAACTCTGTGGCCTCGTGTATTTGGGGGGCTGTATCCATAACTGAGGATTGTTGACGACTGAGCAAAATCGCTGGGTACGCGATTATTTTTAGGAGAGTGACGTTACACGACAATTATACACGACACTATTAGTGTTTCCAATCAAAAAGAAGTTTTATGCGTACTATTTATAGCAATGGAACGTGCCTGGTATTAAAGACGTTAATGTTTCGAGACAGAATATCGATATAAAAACGAGATTGCATGATTAAAATGGCCAGACATAGTGAAACAATAATATTATTGTCTCACCAACTCAAAGAAAATCGATTATCGTGATAGAAAAGAAGTAATTGAATCACTCCGTCTGAGTATCAATTACCATCTCATAAATACATAATGAATATGAGACCACAGCTTTAAATATTGTTTTCTCAGATATGATATTGTTGTACGTCAAAATTATATAAAAATCCGAATGTATCAAAGGATTGAAGACTGTTTAACTCGCGTCATTTTAGGAAATCTTTTCAAACTAACTAAATAGAAACTACCTTTATAAGGAGAAATTAATATAGTTTTATTTGTTTAAATTTGAATTTAGATCTATCTTCAAAATGGTTCAATATGTATCATAAAGATAACAAGAGCTATTAATAGCTGTTGCGCCTTCCTCAATAGTCCAAGGAACGTTAAGTCGGTGAGTAGATAATTAATACTAATGAAAGAGCGGGCGTTGACAAAATACGGTCTACATTAAGTAACTAAGTGATCAATTATTGATTCTTGATTATTCTTTCCAACTTCGCCATTCCACTTTGTATTGCCACGCTCATCTTTGTTCTTTAAAAAAAAAAAAAGGGGGGGGGGCAGTTCTTTCTTCTTTTCTAGATCTAGATCCAGATTACAGACGACACTGTCTAGTCACGATGTTATGCCAGGCCTCTGCTTGTGTGTAGATTTAGATCTAATCCAAAATCAAAAAGGTCTCGTATCCATATATGCATAAATCAAATTCAGGTAAGTTAATATTAAGGTGGGTTTCAAGTTCTACCTTCAGGTTGCTTTCACTAACTAACTCACCATTGCCAGAGGCGTCTGACACCATGGATGAAGATGATGGTGATGACGATGACGATGAAGACGAATTGACGCTCTCAACATCCAGGTCTTCTGACCTACCGTCATTTCTGTCCCCTTGAAAAAAATCAAGAAAGCCAATTGAGTTTTCCTAGTTTTTTTAATGTTATTATTACAAACAAAGAATGATCCGGTAAACAGAAAATGCAAATGTCGGTAAGGGAATTGATAATTGAATAAGACAGAAAAGAGAAGGATAAAGAATAAAAGAGAGAGAGAGAGAGAGAGAGAGAGAGAGAGAGAGAGAGAGAGAGAGAGAGAGAGAGAGAAGGACACAAAGAAAGTGGATGAAAAAACAGGCTGCAGCCAAATAGGATAATAGACGGCAGTCAGGTCGGCAAGAGAGTAAACCAGCCAGCGGATTATAATATCAGTATCATTTATTTCCAAATTGAATGCTGGAAAGTCAAGTCAAGATAGCTGATCTTCACGGAATTTGTAAAAAATAATAATAATGATATTACGAAATAACGCCAATTACACTAGTAGCAGGCTATGAGTCTCACCTACAGGCGTTTGGTTGCAATATAATGATAATGTCGATTCCACACCCACACCACCATCCAGTTAATTAATTCCCTACTCCCCTAAAAACTCTGCTTACTATCCTATCAACCTCTCTGTATCTCCAATATCCACTCACTTTCTAGCTCAACTTCCCCCAGGGGAAATGAAATTGTGCAAAACAAAATTGAAATGATAGCCACTGTCAGCCTCTCGAAGCTCGAAGCATAAAACAGAGGCCACTCACAAACCACATTGGCAATGGAATAAGGGTCCCAAAACCCAAGAGTCATTAATATGAATAAGTATTTTTCACACGGTAGATGGTGTGTCATCGCCGTCTATTGGAAGAATAAAAACATGGCGCCTACCAGATGCAACACAAGACAGAGTCTCAAACAGAGGACTACTACTGTAGCTCGTGTCTATCCATTGAGGATTACTGTTTTTGACGTCATCGGCTCCTCTATTGGGATCCCTTGAATTGTCCTCGGCCCTGAGATAACAGAAAGAATAAAAAAATGAGCTCGAGTTACCTTGAAATTAGTGCATGAATTTGGTCGTGCTCGATCATTCCTCTCACCTATTGAAATCAAGGGTCACACGAAACGATTTGTTTTTGTTCGGTCGGATGAAGATGGGCGTAATTCGATTGTCAATTCACATATTGATAACGTACGTTCGTTCAGGCCTATGTTTTAATCCATCTCATGATTCTTTGTGACAATCATTTTGTGTCATCATTTACTCTCTTGAGTTTCAACTAAGCAATAATTATCTTTGTAAAGTTCCAAATTAATGCGCCCTATCTTCCTTTTCTTCCCCCTTCCTTCTTCCCCTTTTCACCCATCTCGTTTTTCATTTATTGCAATCTGCGCCCGACGAAATGTGGTCACTCTTCTCAATACGCAGGTTGTGTCAAATAAGTTCCTAGCTATTTATAAATCGGATCTTGTTACCATACTAGAGGTAAGTACTTATTATTGGTGCGCTCTACTACACCATAGAAATGGAGTCGAGAAAATTGAATCTGGAGTTTGATGGCTTACCAGGAGTAACTGACATCGCAATTCCCTGCTGCAAATAAATCGATGATGATGCCAATAATAGTACGTTACTTAGGGGGAAACGGTTTGTTTTGTTTTTGTTTTTTGTTTGTTTGTTGTTGTTGTTTTTTTGTTGTTGTTTTTTTTTTGGGTGTGTGTGTGGGGGGGGGGGGGGTGTTGAAGGTCGAAAACAAAATGATTGCCGATGAAAACCTGAATGCTATTTTTGCCCTGTTTGAGCAAAATCTGCCAAAACAATAAATTGACGACAGTTTTACTATAATACTCGAGATCTCCGCAAACACAAAACACGAGCCTCGTCGCCCACAAACCACACAGATACACGCAATTCAAAATCGTCCCGGATAACAATACCCATAAAGCGTATTACGAGTCACGATTCTTGCTAATGCCGGGTAGTCGATGGTGATTCCGACGATATCTCGCTGGAGACCAGCAAAGTATTTCACAGATCATACCAAAGCCTTTCAAGAGATTTGCTCAACCTCCGTTGAGAGGAGTGGAAAGTGATCTCGAAAACGCAGTAGCCATAATCAATTCATCACCATCTATTTCGCCATTTCTCCTGCTTTCCCCCCTCTCTCCCCCTCCCCTGCGATTGCCAAGCGAGCAAATAATTAATTAGGGGTTGTTATGAAAAATTCATCGGATTTTTTCGTTGTGTCTACTGCAGAAAATGGAGGCCTTAAAATGGGATTGTTTGTTTTTTGGCTCTTTTTACTGTGCAAAGGAAAATTCAATGTCATGAAGGGATTTACGGCTCTTTACTAATCATCCTTGCAAAACTAAATACTCGATATCTTTGAGAAACATTGACAACATTCGAGAGAAGGAAAAAAAAAAAAGAAAACGAATGAAGAAGTAAGAAAAGAAATCGAATTCTAAGTTTCACTTCTGATATCGCCTATTGGCGAGGCTTCAAATCCCTGTGCAATGATTTGTATCCCTTCGATGTAAGATGTCAATTAAACTTTGAGAAATATTATACAAGGAGATTTGAGATATAAAATCAAGACAACATTTTTATCTATCAGTATTATAAATGAGCCACAAATTTCATTAAAATGTGAACCACATAGCATTTTTACGCAAATCGTGGGCATTGAAATATAAAGGCAGATGGAACAGTCACCAAACCCGCTTAGAAAGAAAATGGGACAAGATAGTTTTGTCACACAAAGTTCAATTGTATGATTGGATCTATATGTAGTATATTTTTACCGGGCACATCTTTTTTGAAGCGTACTCACGAAGTGATGACATCAACAGCTAAAAATTAGTTAGTTATTTTCTGTACCTCTATTTCTTGATATCACTAAAGAGCAAATCTAGGAGATTCCGATAATAGCGATGGTATCCAGAACCAGTCATTAGCAACTTATCTTGTGAATTTTTATCTGCCAGTTATTATAATATATTAGAGTGGAAGGGGTGGGGGTGTTGACAGAAACACATGATAGTTGATGCAAAGCCGAGTCCTTGATAATGAGTTTCACTGATAAGTTCATTATTGGCGTAGTGGAGAGGGGAATGAATAGGGACTATTAATGGATCTTTATCGAACTTTAAACCGATTCCCTTCCATTCAATGTTTCTCAAGGATTCTCTTACCTTTTCTTTATTTTGTCGTCGTCTTCCTCATCCATGGATTATTTTATTATGTTCTCGTGTCCCTGGTGAATGAAAATTGAGTCTTGTAGCCTAAACATAATATCTATTTCTAGATTTAGATTTGTTCTCAATCTTTACCAATGGTATTCATCATGACAATATTAGAGTATTACAGTATTACGTTTTGCAATCCTTTGTGAAGTCCGCATAAATTTATAAATGACCACGCATCATCACTTTCTTGTATTTATTAGAAACAAGTACATAAGCTACAATATGAAATACTTAAATCTTCATATAGATATAGATCTAGGCCTAATTAGTTGGATTATTTTTCCGTATTGGCAATAATACTCAACCTAGATCTAAGAATCTAGATTCTAGTTGAGTTGTGTCAGTTTATTTGAAGAAGAAGAAGAAGAGGATAGGAGTTCGACCATACCAATGGACGATAAATAAATCTAGATTCTAGATCTAGGCCTTAGATCTAGATCTATATTTTAATTAGATCTAAATCGAGATCTAATCTAGATATCAATCTAGATCTAGTAGATCTAGATCTAGATTCTAGATGGTCTACGTTCGCAACATCAAGCTTAGACCTAGATCTAGATCTAGATCTAGATCTAGACTAGAATCAAGATATTTCAGTTATTTCAAATTTATTCTGAACAATGCTAAAATACTAGATTCTAGATCTAGATGATCTAGGTTCGATCTAAATTCGATGACGAAATAGTTTAAGATAAAGTTAGAAGTACATTGTATCGATTTTATAGATCTATTCATATTTACTTGATAAATGAACAGAATCATCCATAATAGTATTGTATTATTGGGACGATTTTCAATGTTGTCTAAATAGATGAACCCTAGATCTATGACATCATTGCAGTCTCTTGCTTTTGGTAGACATGCGAATTAGTGCTCCCATCCGTGAAGCGAAATGTGTGCAAGTGTTTTGAAAAAAGAAAACAATGATCTTTGATGTTAAAATTGTGAATTATTAATTAAGAAGTTTGGAAGAATGCTTAGATCTAGTTTTTACTGATTAATAATTCTTTTTCTTTTTTATTCTTAACATAGATTTAGATCGAGATCTTTGTTTACACATCAGCCACATCTATTGTGGGGTTAGTTTAATTGTGAACTCTACTCACCTAAAGCATCAAGATGTTTGTTTTCAAGACGAATTTGTTTTATTAAGCATAGACAGTGTACGACTCTATGGCTTTAGATATAAGATTACCTTATCTTACCGCTTCGGCGAATCCTTTGGGTCCTCTGGCAGGTTCCCCCCAGACGTAACCACCCAGACACACGCTCTATAATAGTCTTGTCTGTCCAAAGCCACACTCCTTTCGAGCCAACATCCACTATCATCTTTCCATTGTCTTCTCGGTCTCTCTCTTGGTATTTAAAAATATATAGTGTATAGAACCATATTTTATTCATATTTTCAAAGGGGCCATGGAAGAACCTAGTGTGACCAGCTTTGTGACAAGGGAATTCGGGACTGGCATGTGCAAATAATCAGAAAAAAAAAACAAAAACACAACAACAAAACAACAAAACACGGGATTTGTCCTGAGAAGCACAATGAGTAGTCGTCAAACAAAACTGACTGCGCAGATGGAAAGCCATCCTTTAAAACCCAAATCTTTAACGAAATATTTTCCCTCAGTCAGAAAAGATAAAACTTGCAATGCCAAGGTTGAATGAAACGAAGCTCAACACATTGCTGCTGAGCCTCCGGTTTCTGTGATAGCAGATCATTTCCATATCCACAGAAAACGATTGCTCACCTTCAGATTGATTATTATCAACGTGGATCCATCTCAGACCGGCATGGAAGTGGTCGGCCACTTGCCACACTCTGCCGTTTCCAAATGAAAAGCGGTAATTACAATGGCGATTGGCCTACAGTTACTACTTTTCATTTGAAAACGACAGCACTGTCCCCTCGGGATTGTTTCATGTACATCACCCATCTGCGAAATCGTTTTCTTCCAGCAATCGAAGCTGCCCATATCATTCCTTCTTTGAAGCAAGCGTTGGCCTGAAGGGTTTTCGGGACCCACACACCACTACCTTAAAGATATGTAATAAGACCTGTCTTAACACGTCACCCTAAGGCCCAAACCAGACTGCGGCTGGGATGGGGCTGGGATGGGACTGGGGGCTGGTAGACCACCATTCATGGTGCCAGTGTTGGTGTCTTCAAGTCAGCTGGGGTTGGACCGGGGCTGGCTGGGACTGGGAGCTGGTGGAGCACCATTCATGGTGCCAGTGTTGGTGTGTTCAAGTCAGCTTGGTTATGCCAAAATTTAAAAAGAAAGTATAGAAAAATTAAGAGAAAATAAATCTACGGACACGGGAGACGAACCCGCAATGTTCATTTCAAAGCTCATCGCCTTATCCACTGATATCCTTATCCTTCATGGTATTATAGACGCAATGAAAAATGAATATACTTTCATACAGATCTAGACCTAGATCTAGATCTACACTTACTCGAAATCTAGTCGGGAGATGAAAGTGGGTCATCACGTATAATCGTGAATTAAACACATAATTTACACAAAGTCCACCCAATTAATTGTGTCGAATATGGTTGCTACACATAAATTAAGTAACAATTATAATAATATTGTACTACCCTGCCAGTAAATGTTGATAAAATGCAAAAACAAATGTTGAATCGGGACTTCTCCACCAGCCTGGGTCTTCACCAGCCTCGGCCTGGTCGGCACCATTGAATTACACTGGTTTCGCGGCGGAAGCCATGGCGGAAACCCCAGCCCCAGCCCCAGACCCAGCCCAGACCCAGCCACAGTCTGATTTGGGCCTTATGTTTCATTGCTTTGGGTTCACCTGCACGTTTCGTCAGTGGAGAAATAATATTCTTTTTAACAACAAATCCCGATTTCCACAACAAGACAGTAATGGTTCTCAGGCATTGATAAAAAAAGAAAAAAAGAACAACATTCCATCAATCTGAATCCAAAGTCTTTTCAATGGAGGCTGATCTCCTTTGGATAAAACCATGTGATCCGTTAACCGTGTGTACACGTAGCCTCTGGCAAACGCTAAGCCACCGGTATCTACACACTTATCACAGCGTGTATCGTCAATAACATTAGTGTATTCTACTGAAACCTTGAATTATAGAAGATAATTCGATCCAACATTATCATTTAAAACTAATAAAATATAATTTTGATGAAACTGACGTGAAAAAGTGTAAGAAATCTAGAATCAAACGTTGAGGGGCAGCGAAGAATGTTATCGAGTTGAGGGATTTCTAGATCTACTTCCAGGCCTGATTTTAAAATAGGGCCCACATGTATTTACATGTATTACGCCCTAGATTTCTAGAGAAAATTACGAATCTCAAATCAAAATAATACGACAGGCTTAGATCAGATCTGCGAGAAAATATAGACTGTTGAGCTTGCGCCTCAAAAATAAGAAATGTTAATATTATAATAAAACAGAAACAACAACCAAAAAGATTGTATCGATGATGCTAATATGAATGACGACGATGATGATGATAATGATGATCAATATATAAGAATGTCAGTGATAATGATATTCATTTAAAAGAGATTGCCTATAACAAATTATTATAAGTTTTTATCACACTTGTAACAATACAATAAGTTAGTGATGATGTAGTAATGACGATGTTATAATAATAACGTATTTATTTCATTACCATCTGCTCTTTGTTTGCACTTATGATCTCTAAAATGTTCCCCCTTTCTTCTCTTTCTTTGTTTCAAATAGTTGTTTAATTCAAAATAAACTTATTGGGTAACAAAAGAGAGTCAGACCATCACAATTTAAATATATCATCAGTAGGCCTATCTTCTAGTGAGTCCTTCAAAATTTCGTGATTTTTGTGAACAACTTCCTGACTTTTCCTTAAATATTCTTTTTTTCTGCTTTCATTAGAAAGTAAAAGGTAATATTTTTAAAAGTTTATGTATTTAGCAACTGGACGTCACCCATAAGGTCTATTATATTAAAAGAATGGTTCTTCGTCCATAGAAACGTATGCTAAATAAGCCATGCTAGAAGCATCGTGTCACATAATCACGTGACTTTTGACGAAAGCCACGCCTCCCTAGACCATCCTCCATTCAATGACAAGACCAAAAAGCAAAACAAGAACCGGTATTAGCGATCTGTGCTTAAACCCAAACTACCCCAAATAGGAGAAAACGGACAATTACCAAGAGAAAGCAAACATGTTGGCAAATTTCTTTAGCAGTGTATTTACTAAAGAGCCTCTTGGCGAAGAACAAACTATAAAGAAAATGAATGCAAAAATAAAGTGAGAAAAGACATGGAAGATTACGCAAGACGTGGTTACCAAAGTAATGAAAGAACTAAAATTAGACAAGGCCCCTGGAATGGATGGAAAGCATCCAGTGTTGCTAAAAGAACTTGCAGATGAATTGGCCCTTACTATAAAGAAAATATTTGAAATATCTTTGGAAGAGGGGAAGGTGCCCGAATATTGGAAATGCGCAAGAATAATTTTGAAAAAAATAATAAGGAAAGGCGATCTGTCGCTAGTAATTACAGACCTGTCAGTCTAACTTCAATTGTTTGTAAGTTATTGGAAAGGCTAATAATAAATCATAACATTATCATTAATCACCTTCCTAACAATGACATGCTATCAGAACAACAATATAGGTTTATGGGCGGAAGATCCACGACTCTACTGTGCTGAACGTATGCGATAAATGGACCGAGGGAATCGATAATGGTAATTATATAGATTGCATTTATATTGACTATCAGAAGGCCTTTGACACTGTACCCCATAACAAACTCTTGAAATAATTAGAGGCATTTGAGATTGGCGAAGAAATTATTAAATGGACCAATGATTACCTGACAAACAAAAAGCAGCAGGTGGTCGTCAACAAATCAGCATCGAAATGGCATGAAGTAACATCAGGTATCCCTCAAGGCTCGGTTTTAGGACCATTGTTATTTGTCATCTTTATAAACGACCTTCCAGAGAATTTCAAAACACATGCATACCTCTTTGAAGATGATAAAAAAATCGTTCAACTCATTAAAAAGATCAGAAGATAAACTGGCCCTCCAGGAAGACCTGGAGAACGTAATGAAGTGAAACAATAAATTACATCTAAAATTCCATCCTCAAAAATGCAAACAAATGCACATTGGCAAGCTAGACCCTGAACCCTATTCTAGATGTACATGTAATATTTTAGGAAACACTTTTGAAGAAGTGAAACAGGAAAAAGAGATTGTGAGTCATTATTGACAATGCACTCAGCTTCGACAGGCATATAAAGTCAACCAACAGGCGGTCCAAAGGTGTACTATCTATTTTCAGTCTTAAAACATTTTAAATGCTTTCAAGGACTCAATTTGTCTGTTTTTGATATTAAAAATATGATATAGATCTATGAATGAATCGATTTTTCATTTGAATAGCACACAAAACTACTATAAAATAAGAGATTTCAAGGTGTGATTTTTAGGTCTATCATTAAATATCTTATGTAAAACAATTACTTGTTATTTTTCATTATCTAAGTGCCTCCCCTTTGTCTAAAATGCGTACAATGTGCTACAAAAATCAAGTCTGTCTGTTATTTGGAAGCGGATATATGGGATTTTGAAAATTGCTATTCTGTCTTAGGCGGCCATTTTGAATTTTGGTCGTTACAAATTTTTCCCCAAGAATGCCCTGTTGTCACCCGGCTGAAATACCTTTAGAAGGGTCTTATCTACCATATTCACAAATGAAATATCTGTTATGTCTCAAAACACGCTCCATGGAAATATCCCATTATTACTTCGGACCATATCTATTAATTATCATCGTCTGCCACTTAATGGAGAACTAATTCCTATACTGAATACCGCTTGATAGTTTTCTCTAAGGTATTATCAAGTCGATGAATAATTCACAACTAACTCTTCACGTTGGTGGTTGTGATATTATTTCCAGCAGTGTATACTCATCCCTCATTTCTGAAGTTAGGTTTCTGTTAGAGGGATAGCTCAGGTTCAATAGTACGGTCGAGAATAGGATATGGCGGGTGTGTTATTGTTATGATACCTCTGCGTGTAATGGTTCATGCATCGTTGATCTTATTCATCACCATTTTATCAGTGGTATCTATAGTACATGTATATTGTATATTTATACAGGCTGTGTTTGGTGGTATGTTGGACCCTGTTGGTACAAATTTGCAGTACAATATTGTTTCACATTTTTGCTATGTTTTTAGGTTGCCGCGTTTGGATTTGTATAGCTAGTACATGTTGGAAAGTTACTCTTATTGTTATATGATGTAAACTAATAAGTCCATTTCAGAGCTCAAATCGACAGCCTTCGGTCCGCTCCTTTTCGCTCATCACAAAACGGAGCACACTCAAAGTTACTGCTAATGTTGTCCATGGGGCGGAGTGGAAGCTGTGGACAAATTAAGTAATAACTTGCTAAGTACATAGTTGATGCATCACGATACATGTACAGATAAAGATAGCACTCAACTACATCTTCAGTAAGATTTGGGTTTCGATTGTGGCAAACGTCATTCTCAACAAACAAAAAAGGGTCACGCTAGTAAGCTACATTGTATATAAAACTTTTCAAGTCTATCTTTGGTGTAAGCTACATTGCGTTTATGACTTTTCTTGTCTATCATTGGTGTAAGCTACATTTTATTTAAGACTTTTCTTGCCTATCTTTGGTGTAAGCTACATGTACATCGTATTTAAGACTTTTCTTGCCACACGTCCAAACTGCTCCCTTCTAGTGGTGGTGAGGTGTATGCACTCTATAAACTCATTAGTTTGTGGTTGAGAAAAGTCTGGATGACTGAAAGATCTAAGACAATGTCATTATCGATATCACGGAATTTCTTGTACGCAGACCGCGTGCAACCTCCACATTGGATTCGCGTTGAACCGACAAAGATAGTGAAGGGAGAGGGAAAGAGAGTACATGTATTCAGGAAATTCGAAATTATATATTATATTAAATTACTGACTTTCTTCTTTGTTTAGAGGCCATATTCCTTTCTTGATATGAACTTTGGGCAACAATCCAACTTCGAACTTGTAGGGTAAGAATATTATCCTTTTGTTTACCCTTGCAACTTATTGTTTCTTCCAACAAGAGTAAAGTATGCTATGTTATTGCCAAGAGAAAGTTGTGTTTGTTTGCTTGTCTTTTAATGTACTTAGTACAAATAGTGCTGGTTAGCTACAATTACTGAGAGATTTAACTGTTCAAAATAATATGAGGGATATTAGCAGATTTTTGACAACGGATTCATTATGAAACAAGGCCTCCTAAAATGGGTACTTTTGAATAAGGCCTCTTAAAATGGGTACTTTTCAACGAGGCCTCCTAAAATCGGTACTTTTCAACAAGGCCTAAAATGGGTACTTTTCAACAAGGCCTCCTAAAATGGTACTTTTCAACAAGGCAACCTAAAATGGGTACTTTTCAACAAGGTCTCCTAAAATGGGTACTTTTCAACAAGGTCTCCTAAAACGAGTACTTTTCAACAAAGCCTAAAATGGGTACTTTTCAACAAGGTCTCCTAAAATGGGTACTTTTCAACAAGTTCTCCTAAAATGGGTACTTTTCAACAAGGTCTACTAAAATGGGTACTTTTCAATAAGGTCTAAAATGGGTACTTTTCAAGAGTGATCTGAATTATTCTTGATGAATATATAATGCATCTTAGGAGCCCTTACAAATTGGCAAAATACTTATTTCAGGAAATATCGAATCATATAATTAAAGTCCTTATGGGAAAAACAATTGGAAGTGTCATCATCTCACTAAAAACACCAAACATATAAATAAATGTATTTGTGAGAAAGAAAAAAATAGAACATGAAAAAAAAAAAAAAAGAAAAGAAAAAAGAAACCCATAGGATCTAGCAGCGCAGATAGAATTTCTGACGAGAGAAAGTAAATCGAACATGATATCAATGATCATCAAACTGTTCTGTTAACGTAAACCTTTCTCATGACTTTAGATGTCCCTAATAATTTATTCCGACCATTAAGGCAAGGACGCAGATGGATGCAAATGGTCAAGCTTTCATTTCCCCCCTAACTAACCCCCATTAGAGTATTGATCGGCGGAAAGAAGGGATTGTAGGAAGAGGAGCAAAAAAAAAGTGAGAGAGCCATTTGAGAAGATACAATTTTTTTTTATAATCTAGCCCTAGGTTTTTTGTTTCAATGTTGTTGTTTTTTCAGTTCTTCACGTGAAATCAAGACGCTCATTGTTTATTGATCCGCGCGATTCCATTATCATACCTAGTTACAGGCAAATGGGTATTCTTAGATTTATTTCCCATTCTTTCCTTCTGTCCAGACTTTAAATCCACAGAAAAGATGTATATGCATCGCCTGGAGGCATTCACGTGAACGACACATCCGGTTATAATTTTCGCGTTGACATTGTTTTTGTTTTTTCTGTAGCTGAATGTTCGTTGTTGCTGATGTAGTTGATGAAGTTGTTGTTGTTGTTGCTGCTGTTGTTGTTGCTATGACTGTCGTAATTACTGTTATTGTTATAGCAGTTGTTATCGTTGCTAAAACTGCTAATAGATTTGTTTTGTCGTGTTGTTTTTATGACTATGTATATCGGGTCAATTCTTTTTTCATTGTTAAGGGTTATTTTCTATTAAGCGCTTCTTCGTTTTGGTCTCATTGTTTTTGTTTCTCGATTCGATTCTAGGTTGTTGTTGTTTTTTTTGTTTTGTTTGTTTTTTTATTATTTCAATGGAAACAAATGCTTTTTTTAATTACCCAGCTGTCGATATACTCCGCATTAACTTATATATCTATCATAAACATTATCATTGGGTACTGTATTGTTCTGATAGAGGATCGATAATACGTTGTATTCTGTGTTTCAAGATCTTCTTAGAAATATTTATATTATATCGCATTAACTAATGTCACAGATAAATTTATATTTCCCTTGCAGAAACTCTGACACCTTCAAGTTGTTATAATAATTTTAAATGCCATTATCGTCACCTCATTATCGTTCTCTAATTCATCATTGTCACCATTCTCTTTTTCACCATCATCATTGACATCATTATCATTAATAGATATTATACTTGTAATATTTTCCTTGATCATTTAGATTATGTTTATTATTATGTCTCTATTGAAGATCAAAATCGTGATGGATCATACGATTATTTGTATTTGTGTTGTTCAAAACTTTACTTTTATTAAACGAAAAGACCAGTAACGAAACACAATGATAACAATGAATGGCAATTTACAGCTCCCCTACTTGTCTCATTCTTGTTTCTGTTTTCCAATTGCCCTATTTCCTCATTCAACCAATGCCTCAATTTGTACGGGCAATTTTCCATGTTACCTTTTTTAATCTTTTTCTCCTTCGTTTCTCGTCCTCAATTTATCGTGTTACTTTCTCTCTTTCCCCCCAATCGTGGTCATTTAGGTATTTAGCCCATACCGTTGCCCTTCTTGGTGTTTGGGGATTGGAATCCCATTTTGGAAGGAGATTGCACGTGCTGGCTTGGATTGGGTAGCGTCACGAAATGTGTCCATAAGGCTTTGACCTGTCAATTGGTGGATTGGGGTTTTATCGGAGAATGAAAGCAAGGGGATGAATCGTTGGAGGAAAGAGGGATAAACAGATAGAAGGAACGAGAAGAGAATATATCGGTTAGGAAATAGATGGAAGGAAGGCGGTATGGTAGGGGTAGTAAGATTGATGAACGAAATAGGAGGGTAGGGAATTTGGCGGGGAAGACAGGTAGGTAAGATGGCAGATGGATAGATACATACATAGATAGGCAGTAGATAGTAGAAAGAAAGAGAGAGAGAGAGAGAGAGAGA
>JASKDV010186167.1:0-12011 GCA_032466395.1 Aegires albopunctatus
CTACTACTACTACTACTACTACTACTACTACTACTACTACTACTACTACTACTACTACTACTACTACTACTACTTTACTACTACTACTATTAAAAATCATAATTAGAATAGTTATAATAGTTATAAAAATAATGAACAGTATTTACATAGCTTTGAACCACAAAATTTATCAATGCTCAATGCACTTTAAGAAAAAGGATAACAAAACAGGTAGCAAATGTTGTATAGGACAGGTGACAGGTAAGAATATTAGATCGGCTATCAGTTGCTTTTTTTTTTCCTTATAGCCATTTGCTTTGAAATTGAAAACATTGAAATTTTCTCATGAGTTAGAATTGACTTTTAGCCGTGATAGAATTTAAAGTGTACCTACCATAAAACAACTATTCAATTTTAATATAATTCAAACCAAAGTGAATACAAACTCATCTCTTGTTGATAACAAAACTACAAATTAATGCCATTAAATAAAAACTTACTGAAGTCAACTGCAAGGCGGCTATTAGCTTCAGCAGTCTGTGTTCCACTAGTGGCTGTACACAGGTAATCTCCAGCATCTTCTGGCCGAACATTAGTGATTGTCAAACGTCCCGCTCCATCCTGGGTGGCTTGTAATGGCATTGCCTTGATAATGAAAGGAATTATAAATGGTGCAACTTACAAATCTAATAACTCTGATTTTCAGTGGATTGAAAATAATCTGTATTTGGCATTACAGTGGCTATGTGGTGAAGGGGTAGACATTTGAGCCGGTGACAGAAAGGCCTTAACTCATTCAGTGCTGAGCCAAATATCAGTGAACACCTTCTATATACTGAGCAATGTTCATATGGTGAAGACAGGTTGGCTGTATCCGGAAAAAGTAATCATATAATAACAAAATTCCTGGTATCAATGACAAGAGAAAGAAAGAACAAGCCTACCCAGAATGCATCTTACTAAATTTACCATTTTGGATTGGGCGAAAATGTATATTTTTAGTTAGAGGAAAGTCATCTCAAATGCGAGAATACTCATCAGTAGTACATGGGCGGGGCTTATGGCCAGTGAGAAAACTCGTCGATAGCACTGAATGAGTAAATTCCTATTTGGGTGAAATATTGAATGATTGAGAGAGGATCTTTAATCGCATTGTCCTCATTATACTCAGATGTATAATGAGAACCTGGCATATGGATGGTCACATTTTGTCAATATGCTAGAGGAAAATGCCTTTCAATAGTGTGCACCTCAGTATGCCACAGATTTCAACCAGATAATGTTGGTAAAGCTTAATGATCACATTAAGAGGGAATGTACTGGATAAGAATGTTCTTTGTGAGGAAAGATAGGCCTAGACAACTACTTTTCAATAACTTTATAGAAAGAATAGGAAAAGTGCTTTAAAAAAGAACTTCAATTATTGAGGAGAATTCTGATATGAATTATCCATTCTGTCTTTCTTGTAAAATTTGGGATTTTTAGATATCAGTAAATGTTGCGAGTAAACAATTCTTGTTATTCAGAAAGGGTGATAATATGATTACTTTAATGATTAATGATATCTAGCATGTTTCTGATAAGTGTTTTGATCTGACTGAAATGTCAATTGTAATTTGTTCATTAATGAAAAATGAATCTTTACTGAAATCCAAATTTGAAATTTAAGTAAAATATAATATAAGTAAAATTAAATTTCTTTTCCCTCAATCCTTAGCCTTTGATTTTAAGACTTGCTTTACATGGAAATTGATGCCTTGTTTCTTTACAAGTGAATTATAATGAAATTTAAGAGAGAGTGATTAATTAATTACTTTTGGTACTTGTGAGCAATCATTGTGATCTCTTAATGTTGCTAATCTTTACAGTTCAGAACATAATTTAGAGTAATATAATCAGATATATGCATATGTATTATTTATAATTAATATCAATCACACTTTTATCAGACAAGCTAACAAAAATCTGCTGAATGTCCATCCAATATTAGTTACATAATAGCACTGAGAAGAGTATAATTTCTTAGAAATAAAAATGTGAATTTTGTATAATTTTGTTTCTATGTTTTATTTTTTTTATTTTATTGTTTTATGTTTCAATGTATCAGAAAAAATATTTAATAAACATGAATCTATACATTTCCATGTATAGCTTACAAATATCTACATTTTTAGCAACAAGTTTATGGTAAAAGGAGTATGGTTTAGAAGGAGAAGTGACACTTATAAGGAGCTCTTCTCAATAATAAATAAGGGTATAAGAATCAATGCATACCCCTCCTGTTCTTCTTGTCCACACAACAATTGGAGTTGGTCTACCAGATGCCTGGCAAAAGAAGGTAGCTTCACGACCAATGCGAACTCGTATTTGTTGTGGTGTGACATTGATGGTTATTGGAGCTGCTGTTGAAAGAGCATTGTTATAGCAAATATAGTAAACTAACCGCTGGTAGAGCTTGGAAATCTCTTTCTCCTATTCAAAAAAGTTCAATAAAAATAATCAATGATTAAAATATAACCCCATGATATCAAATATTAGTATTTACCTGTATTTGCTCATCAAAGATTCACTTTAATATACTTGATCTTGGATATACATTTTCTTATTAAAATGTATACAGTTATAAAATGATAAAATAAGCAAGAAAAATGCCCCCTTTTTTAATCAAGCCATTACAAAATAAAAGTCTATAAGGAAAAAAGATTAAATTAGTTATCTAAAAATCAATTAAAAAAAAAAAAAAATGGATATAAACTGTAAAAGTCTTTGATGATAAGGACATAAAAATGATTACCAAATTATCTAATTTTATAGAAAAGTAAATGAAGTTCAATATTCTATTAAATTATATTTATTTACCACAGTCCCTCTCATCAGAGCGATCACTGCATTCATATCGCTGGTTGCACTTTGCAGTCTCTGGAACACACTGTCCATTATTGCAACGGAATTCTCCAGCCTGGCATTCTTGAACTGTGAAATGAAAGGCAAACAAGGGTGTATAAAATTACCATACACGATTATAAGACTAATAGATTCAAAAGAGTCTAACCTAAAAAGACTAAGATAAGCTGTGAACTATTAGAAATATTATAAAATCTCTAAAGAATTCATCTGTAAATTTAGAGGAAAATGATTAAAAAAGGACACTATTAGAACATGATAAAACCCTTTTTTTTTAAAATGAATATAAGGTGGAGTTTGGAAAAAAGAAAACCCTGTTTTTTTAATAACTTTTTTCTTTCTCCTCTTTTGATGTTGTAATGTTCCATACTTTAGAAGAATAGCAAAAGATATATAGATTCCTTTTCAAAATATAGAATGGAATCAATGTTTTGTTAAAATTTGGCAAATCTTACTCACCACAATTTTCTTCATCAGAGGCATCATCACAATCATAGCGACGGTTACATCTTGAACTCTCTGGTATACATTGTCCGGTATTACAACGGAATTGTCCCTGGCTACAATCTTGTAGTAAAGAAATGACATTGAGATAAAGCAATGCATTTATTGACAGCAAGTAATACTTTAAACAATTTCAATTGTAAATTTAAAAAATGTATGAAATGAGCAAATGACAAATTTGTCCATCAAAAAATAATGTTGATCTTGATGTTGTAAAATGGTCTAAAGAGCAAAACTAGTTAAATCATCATATATCTTTTTCCCTCTTGATTTCTTTTTAGTTGATAATATCCAGAGATTGTAGAGCATAAATGTTTTGATGATAAATAACACCTCTTCTTTCAAAAGTGTCTTTCTTTTCCTTTAGGTAGACTACACTTGGGTGCCTCAGTGGCCTTATGGTTAACATAGTTCGAACACGAGAAACTCAAGCGACTCCACTCACCAGCACTGGTCGGCTATGTGACTTGTTGGGATTGTATCACGCTAGACACAAATTTTCTCGATAACCACTGGTCATTGGTGGTGTATCCTTAGGTAAGACACTATGTCCCATCTACTTTACTCGACTCAGGGGTGAATGAGGACCTGGTTATTAAGACAGCATTGTCTGTGTCCAAAAATTGTATAAGCGCCGTAGAGGCTGCTGGTCTTGTCCTTTGTGCTCTGTTGCTGTTGGCCAGGGGAAGTGAAAATGTCATTATAAAAGAGCTTGGAGGCTAGGTCCCTTAGCGAAAAGCGCTATATAAGGGCACTTTTAACTTTAACATTAACTTACCACAATCTCTTTCATCAGACCGATCATTACAATCATATCTTCTGTTACATCTCTCTGACTCTGAAATACACTGTCCATCATCACAACGGAACTCTCCTTGACGACATTCTTGAACTAAACCAAAATAAATATTCAAACTTATTTATTACCCAGGAGGCAAAATAACCTCAATATTAACATGATAAATATATCAAATATAGAGAGAATTTCAGAAAACATTTAAGAATCCTATAAAGAGGATTGGAGAACATACCACAGTCTCTTTCATCAGAGCGATCGCGGCAATCATATTGTCTGTTACATCTTGCGCTCTCTGGGATGCATTGACCATCACCACAACGAAATTCTCCTTGCCGACATTCTTGTACTAAAATATCAAAAACACGAAAAAGTAACTATCACCCAGCTGACAATAATAAATATTACAAAATTATAATAAACAAAAATTAATGAAAATTACTGAATAGCATCAGCTGGTAATATTTTTTGATAAAATGTATAAGAAATGTGAGAAGATGAACTAACTTCTGTTCTGGAAAATGAAAGAACAACTGCACAGGTTTAAGTTAAAGTAAAGCCACAATTCAGTTTGTACAAAATGTAAAGGACAGGAAATATCTAAAAAATAACTCCACCACAACACATTACAGGACAATTCGATATTTCAATTCCGGAACTGTAATAGCTATTGAAAAGATCTATTTATCAACTATTGAGATTGTCCGTTTGAAGATACTTCAAATCGTTTGAAGATAAGTGTTAACTTTCATTTTCTTCTAGTTTTCTCATTTTTATTTTTGTACTTAAAAAAGGTTTAATACCTAACTGTTAAATTGTCCTGTGCTGTGTTCTATTTTAGTAATTTTGTATATATTTCCTGTCCATTTCAGTCTGCGTGGAATTACATAAATTTGGTATCAAAAGAGAGGAAAATAGCTGAAATTTGCACATGCAATAGGTTTGGAAGAGAACAATCATGTTTAATGAGACTGTTAAAAAAAGTGACATTTTGAAAACCCTGGGATATAGTTATTTACCACAGTCCCTCTCATCAGAGCGATCACTGCATTCATATCGCTGGTTGCACTTTGCAGTCCCAGGAACACATTGTCCATCATTGCAGCGGAATTCTCCAGCCTGGCATTCTTGAACTATGAAATGAAAGGCAAACAAGGGTGTATATAGTTACCATACATGATTATAAGACTAATAGATTCACAAAAGAGTCTAACCTAAAAAGACCCTGCCTCCTGCAATAAAAATAAAAAAGAAGAAAAGTTCTTTGGTGCACCCATTTTCCCTGAAAATACATCACATCTATTTTCAATGGTTACAAAATGTTCTTCAATGAGAGAGGAATGGGTCCACTAGAAGGAAAGATATGTGAAATTCCTTATATATTGTTCACTTGACAAATTAATTTGATGCAGCACGACCTCTATAATCGAGAATCTGTGTAATCAGGAAACCCGACTAATCAGGACAAAATCTCAGTGAATGGAATTTCCCCCATCTTATTTACCTCACTAAATGAGAAGGGTCCCGGGCTAATAAATACAATTTTTGGTTGAGATTGTATTCATCAACCATATATTTTTTCCAAATTTTTTATTCAAGAACTTACTTCTCCTTAACACTTAATCCCCATGTTAAATGCTTTATTTATCATGCCACCAACATCGGTGCAAGACAGTTTTAAGATAACAGCTATTACAATGGTGTGAAATCACTAGCTGTGGTGTTGATGAGTGAGATGAGTTATGACTGTTATGCGTGGTGCATGTGAGCATGAATGGTGCATGTGAACATGTATGGGTAGATGTTGTGAGGTGTGAGTATTGAAGAGTGCTGCATGAAGTGTGACTGTAAGAATGATATTTAAGTGAATTGTGACTATGGTAAAAGGTCTTCTGTTTTCTGCTTCTGATAAAATAAAAGGACTAGAACATAACCCCTATGACGATGGTATCTTTATATTGCCTGTACCCATCATGTCAAATTAAAACACTATTATAATCAACATATCAACAAGCCGCATCACAGGTGTGAGATCACTGGCTACATTCTTTCAGTCAATGATCTGGTCCAGTGCCATAATAAGATGATGATAAAAAGGTGGAGTGAAGAAAGTACTGGTCAATGTCTACCATGCATTTTTGATAATCTAAACTATCCATCAGTCAAGCTTAACTCTGGGAAACGTCATTGTGGCATGTTTTGGGTAGCTGTTCACTTTCACAAAAAAAAAGAGCTTAAATACCTCAAACTACTAAGGGAAAAACAAAATCTCTATTTCTCTTGGAAATTTGGAAACTTATTTATTAATTGAGACGAATTTATATTCCATTGAAATTTATAGATTAAAGAGGTCCCTCTTTATTATCAATTCTTAACATGCTAATATCATAGAATTTTAGAGCTAAGAAAAAAATCTATGATGAACTATAAGGAGAGAACAAAGTATGTAGCCCACCGCAATCTCTTTCATCAGAACGATCACGGCAATCAAATTGTCTGTTACATCTTGCACTTTCTGGAATACATTGACCATCTCCACAACGGAATTCTCCTCGGCGACATTCTTGATCTGTAGAGAGATAGTGTGAAAAATATTTGCAGCTATTACTGAGAGATGCCTTGTCTTGATCCATTTATGTATTTCAAAAATAAAACAAAACAAAAATCATACATAAAGCTATAAGATCCCCATGGGGAAACCTATGGTAGGAAAGAAAAATTACCTAGTTCATTGATTTCTCTACATTTTGAGGACTAATAAAAAAAATTCACTTAAATCTCAAGGTAGGAAGATTATGATTCAAATATAATTTTATAATCGTAATACACAACAATCATTTGGTGGGAAAAATGAAATAAGTGAAACAAATTTGAAATTGTCAAAGAAAAATTTAAAAGCTAAAAATAAAAATAATTTTAAAAATTTGACAAGGAAAATGAAAAGAAACAGAATTTTAGTGTAAAAAAAATAAATCAGCAAATGCAGCTCATACCACAATTTTCCTCATCACTCCCATCGCGACAATCTGCATTTCCATTACATCTGTAACCAGGTGGCAAACACCTGCCATCACTCACACAGGTAAATTCATCATCTTTGCATGCTGTAAAGAAAGAAATCATCTCCTTGACCTTCATTATTTGACTCAAGGAAAATTTTTTTCATCAAATAGTCACCCACAGTAGTGTTCTAACAACTGTTTACAGAATTATATCAATTTTTTCCATTGATCCTCATTGATATAATTTATAATATGTAGGCTACATACAATTAAGCCTCTTCCCAATTTCATTTTGCATGAGACAAAGGACATTTTTCTTTAAGATAGTTCCTTTAACTGACAAAGATTAAAATTCCTTCCTTTTTCTGGTTAAAAAAGTTTTAGAGCAAAATCATTCATTAAAAGAGCAATGTTTCAAAGCCTTAGTTAAACCAATTTTAGAATATGGATGGTGTGTTTGGGTTCCACATCTTTAAAGCCAAACAAATAACTTGAAGAAAGTAAAAAAAACAAACAACACAGCATGATTAGTAACTAATAAATATTCATATGAACATGGTAGCATGATACATAAAATGATTGAACTGGACACCCTTAGAGTAACAAAGAGCTAGAAATAAAGTAGTCATATTCTTTAAAACAATTAATGGTCAAATAGATATCCCCATAAATGAACTAAACAAAAGTAATAGGAGAACTAGGAACTCCGATAGTTAGACATTGAACATCCTTGTCTCTAAGAATGATTGCCATAGACATTCTTTCTTCCCTACCATTGCAAGATTGTGGAATAAATTAAATTCAAATATTAAAAGTAGCCAAAGTGGCGATACTCTTAAACATAGCTGCATTATGAAATACTTAGATCTTCATACAATTTAGTTAGGTAACGTAATACTAATATCTAATATTTCAAGTATAGATTTATTTTTTTTGTTTTTTGTGTTCTGTTATTGGTGTACTGACAGTAATACACAACCTAGTTGAGTTTTGTCAGTTATTTGAAGAAGATACCTAAACTAAGCTTAATCTGTCACGTTCTTTCTTGATTTTATTTTCTGATTCTCATCACGCTTTCCTTTTCCTTGATAGAAAAAACAACTCACGGCAATCCCGTTCATCGGAGCGGTCAAAACAGTCGGGGATATTATCACAGCGACTTGAAAGAGCAATACATTGACCACTGTCACATCCAAATTCGGTGGGTGCACAAGTAGCTGAAGCAAAAAAAAAAAAAAAATTATACATCATGAAAGTGGAGGGAAAATGGAACAATTAAGATATATGTTATTTTGTTATCTGCTTCATGGAAAGGAAGTTTAGAGGTTTTACAGAAGAGGCTAACTATTATCTATTTCAACAACAATTATGATTTTAGGACAGGGGGCTGGAAATTAGAAGATGGAAAATCAGGGGAAGGTTGAGACTTAAAATCTTAGGTTTTAATATTATCCCTTAATCTATAATATAAAGGTTTCTCATGAGTTTTCAGTGATGACAGAAGGAAAGTTGCTATCAAATGAAATAAATTGATTCCACATACCAGTAAGTTAATCATTTCAGCATTTTACAGAATCTAAATTTTTAACTGATATAATTGGAAGAGAAGGAATTATGATCTTACAACTTTGGCCTTAAGTCCTGCCAATAACATAGCAACAAAATAACTTTCTAATTGTTTTGGAATATAAACAGTTTAATACTTAATTTGTAATAGTCTATAACAGTCTATCTTATCTGCTCAGCTATTGATAATAAGAACAGAGGCAAAAAGTATGTTTGGTCAAGAAAAATAGAGAAAGGGATATGAAATAAATTATGGCAAGAGGGAAAAAACCCCAACCCTGAATAAAACTGGAGAAGAATGCATACACAGAAAGAGAGGGCCAAATGAAATGAAGGAGAATCATACAGAAAAATAAAAATTATATATAATCCATACCATTTATAAATTTTTCATTCTTTTTTATATCAGCTCACTATTTGATTAGGCCATTTTAAAATTTCACATTAAATATCTTTCATTTCCTGTATAGATCTTAATTTCAATTTTGTCATAAATAAAGTGTCTAGGCTGAAATCTGAAAATGCATTGATTGCATCTGTCAAAAGAATAAAGGAATTCAGAGTGCTAAATAGCATTAGCCTATGAGAGAATGGAGAAAACGACAATATATTTAAGACTAAAATTAAAGGAAAGAGGTTTGTTTTTCATACGACATAAAACAAGCAGTAAAAAAAAGAAATGATAATATAAGTAGCATTTTGACTTCCAATATGTTTTTTAAATAAACTATTTGAATCACTGTAACTACAATGAAATTGTCAAAGGGAGCTGGAGAAAAAAAGTAAGAAATATAATCAAAAGGTGTAAATTTCCTCATCACATTTAAGCGGCAATGTGAGTAAACATTACAGCAATATCGATATAATAAATCTTTGTTGTATCTGAAACCCATAGGAATATTATAATTAAATTTATGCAATCTTTATATTTTAAAATCTATGATTAATATATTTTTCCCCTATTATGCAATTATAAGGATAAACAAGCTTGAAAATTTTATTAACAAATTATGCATTGAAATGAATTATTACATACTGCATCAAGTTAGTCAAAAATATATAAATAAATAAATTTGAAAAAAAATAACAATAAAAAAGCAAAAGCAAAAATGCTTAATCAACTGCAAATAAGCAAAACAACCTTAATTCAAGCTTGTTCCATAAAAATTAAAAATTAAAGCTGTTACAAGAAAATAAAATGTCATCAAAGCTGTTCCATTAAAATGGTGACTGTTTCATATGAATATAAAGCTATTTATTTAAAAGCAACAAAAGAAAGAAAAAAGCTTATGGTCTCTGAAATAATATTCCCAGAAATATGTGAGCTTCAAGATACATCTAAAGAGAAGGAAAAATAAGAGTGGATGTGGCATGAGTTTCAAAAGGGAATTATAAATTACTTCTTAAAAATTTGATTCATGATTGAAGCCTTTTGCTTTTTCAGTTTTATTATGAGTGTCAGCTTTTCTATCCAAGGTTTTTCTTTTTTTCAAAATCTGTTACTAAAAAGTAATATTATTGATGAAAAATCAGATACATCCAAAGAAAAAAAAACAACAAAGCAATAAAGCTTCAAAATCATTAATTGTAAAAGTTTAAACAAACAGGTGCATTAAAACCAATATCCTCTGAGGAGAACTGTTTCTCCGATTCTCCTCTTGATGTGAATTGAGTATTAGAGGATTGGAAACAAAATGAAAAAATCAAAGAAAATAAGGTGATAACTTATCACCTAGAGGAGAATTCATTTGAAACAAGAGTAGTAAAAATAAAGAGTATTTTCTCATTTCAGTTTTTAACTCTCAAAGATTCCAAACATATCATTTTAATTTCCAATGATCAATGCCATGCTCCCTTTATGCTAAGGCCTGATTTAATCGTTTTATAATTTTTGTGGTCTTTTTATGGATTTTTTTTTTAGAGAGTTTTGCCTAAATAATGACTTTTTATCAAAATAATTGCTAAAATAATAAAAATAATAACAGATTAGCTTGAGTCATTTCCACCATCTTGGATATCTATTTCATCATGATCGAAAAGTTGATTTTAAAAAAAAAAGATAATATCATTTAGTACAAGAATTATTTTTCAGTGCTGAAACAAAATGTCAAATTAAAAAATGTTAAAAATGAAAAGAACTCAACCATGCAGTGCTCTACAGTCAAACACCAACTGCCTCAATATTATTTTTGTGGTGCTCTCTATTCTAAAGCTACAAAAAATATTTATGTTAGAAATACATAGAAGTTTTCATTAACAAAATGAAAGAAGACATCTGTCTTTACCTGAAATCAAACCATATCCCCTCCCTAAACTATCCCCCTTCCCTTCACCACCCACTAAAAAACAAAACAAAAACAACAACAAAATACAAACCCTAATTTAGTCTTTTAATGCATAAAAACATCATTGGTCAATGCCAAAGCCTTAACCTATAATCAAATCTAAACAAAAACAAAAAGAACAATAACAAACGTAACAACAACTAAAACAGCAGCGAACAACTTGCAAATCCCTCATATTATACAAATTTTCCTGACTCCTTCCTAATCTACCCAAGAATTACTCGTAGTTTGCACATAAAAATTAATAGTAGTAACAGTAAACAAATCAATAGACACTAATAACAATGGTAATCAAATGACATGGACAATTTTTATAAAAAGCTTTAAAAAAAAGCTTTATACAATATAATTACTTTCTTTAGATCTAAGGTTATTAATAATGCATCATTAATTTTACGAGTAATCATAGAGGAAGAATCAAATGAATGGTCGTCTCTGAATTTGACCTTATATCTTTACAATGGGCTAAAGTTTAGCATCAAACTTTTGGATTAAATGGACATATTTAATGTTTTGAAAAAGTATTATACATGTGCTTATATAGGAAAAGCTACAAGAAGCTAAAGCAAATGAAGTATGGTTATAGATAGTAGCATTGATTTTGGTAGCAAAACTGTTGAAAGAAAAGTTTAAGGATAATGATTTGAAAAAATAAATAAAAAAATGATGTAAATAAAATGGAAAGCAATAGATTTAAAAAAAAAAAAAGGGCATTGAAAAAAAACTAGTACTTTATAAATAAATATATGAAAGAAAATGTGTCTAATATTTCCTTTTCAGTTACATTTTCTGTAATTTCTATTTGTGAATTTGACACACAGAAAACACTCCACTTCCATCATTCTCCCTCACCCTCTTCACATCCCCAATTAAAAAAACAATACAAAAATAATATTAAAAATAAAACGAACCCCC
>JASKDV010186178.1:0-12011 GCA_032466395.1 Aegires albopunctatus
AGAAATACTGATGGTAAGAGAAGAGAAATAAATTTGTGTGTGGTAATGCAGTGTTTTCTGTGGAATCCGTCATAAGCTATTCCTTCTCGTAAATTTATTTCTAGTCCTAGATCTAGATATATATCTAGATCTAGATAGATCTAATGTCAATCTTAAAGAAGGAGAAGGTACTTTTTGTCAAATGCACAGAATTGAGCCCTGTTCCCTACCAACTACTTTTGAGTCATTTGCAAACATATTATCACGGTCACTACCTATTCCTATCACCAAGAATGATGCCAGAGTTTATGGCAATTAAGGCTATAATGGTCTCTATGTTCTTCTTTTATAAAATCATTATTGAGAATAACAGGAGGAGAGAAATAGATAAAACGTTTATGCCATGCTCAACATAATGTTACATACAGCATATGTCTAATAAAAGCTACCAAATGCAGCTTTCCACCAGCATTTCTGCCGCCCTGCTGTTAGATCTTTGGGCAGAGGGGAAAATAGAGAAAGGGTACGTATACAAAATTGATTGACCTAGATCTAGTTATTAAATAAAGATTCTTTTAGTTTTGAAAAACTGCTACACATAGGTCTGTTATTATAAAGTGCACCATTGACAAGGAGACATTTTCAGTATTTATATATTTATCAATGTTCAGTAAAACTGGTGAAAAGCTTTATATTTCAAAGTTGGTGGACAGGCAATCTTAATCTTTTGGTCATTGGCAAGAAGCTGATCTGTGAGCAGTCCTTATCACGCCTGTCTAATCGTTGATTACGTCGATGACGCTTCATTGCGTCAGGGCCAATTGACCACCTCAGTACCCACCTTGACCATCACGTGATGAAATCAAAGGCGTTATACATGTGTGAGCATATGTCATTGTGTGTGATTAAAAAAGAGAAAATAAACAGAGAGATGGCAGGAGACAGAGAGGTGGAAAAGGGGGGGGGGGGGATTGGAGGCAGTCATAGATTTAATTTGTCTTGAAGCAAATGGTTTAATTAACTAGTTAATATTCTTGGTCTGCGAATGAAAGCAACAGTTCACACAATATTTTTTATGCCCTGGCCAATGGCTTTGGAGCCAGCAACGTAAAGAAGAAAATTTTTTTTTCAGAACTATAAAATACAGTTCATTCCACATGAGGTTCCTATCACAATTAATACCTAAAACTCATCTTGCATTTGGGTGTTGTCAAAGAAAATATAAGTCCAAGGAACTCGGTATTCAGAAAAATAAAATAAACATGGGTGGCCCATTATGTTGCAATGCTTTGTTGCTCATCATTGCCTTTGTTATATAGCACAAACTCCCATACACGGCCTACAATTACAATAGTGCATGTATTGAATACAGGCCTATCACTATTATTTCCTGAAGTGTTCACATGGTTACATAATGTGAAGAGGGTTGCGGCTGATCACTGAGAATTATATTGTGGTTCTAACGGTGACAACGCACACTTCGACTTTGACCAATGATTCTATTATCCGGATGATTCTGTAATCTGAACAAATCATAGAGGGAATGAACGTGTCTGGATTAGAGAGATGTAACTGTATGTTGTGATTTAAATTTTCTCTGTTCATGGCAATAGATCTTAGTTTGTTTCTTTAGGTCCTCTGATATTTTGAGGCTAATCTTCTCTGTGATGCATGAGAGATCTTTCATCATTATGGGAATTTTGTTAGTGGTCTGCCTCAAAAGTTAGTTCCTGAAGTTTTGAATTGTGTTCTCATTGCTTTATTGAAGTAGGATTTATAAAATCTATCCACAAAAAATTCACGTAAAATCTTATACTCGGAACGTTTTATTTTCAGACATGTCCGATGCAGAATGCGGTGCGATCTGTGTCCGGAAAGATGTAATGGACAAATTCAACATCATTATGCAAGACACTAAATTAGATGCCAATGAGCTAATGGAACATCTTTTCAACTTGCACACATGGTTGGTCTAAGATTTGTGTTTCACAACAGAGATAAAATTAAATTGGGCCTTTACATACAGTTATAGACAAGCTATGTCAATGTTATTTCAAAATGAAAGATTCTGTTTTACATTTAAGTATGAGTCAGCTGCCAACACTTGTATAAAAAGACAATACAGGTATATTTGACCATTATAATACATAAACGAAAGTTTATGGTTGGGATCAAGTGAATGCCTGGGTCAGAATCAGATGTTCGCACACGAAAGGAGGGAATTATACAACATACCCTGTACATATTATAATAAAGGTGAAAAGTTGTGTTATCTGAAATGCCTCGAGAGGATTATTGGGTGGTTTGAATGACTTTATGACACCAATATTTATAAGTTAAAATATTTAATGCATCAGTACATAAAAAGGAAACTAATGTTAGAAAGAGAAACCATTAATAGGAACTAGAATGACAAAATAATATTTCTTGAAATATAATACTTTTAAAACCTATTAAACAATACATACACAACAAGTTAAATTCTTAATTAGACTTAGACTAAATCCTATTGACATATATAAATGATTATAACATATATATATATAATATATGCCTTACCAAGAAAAAGAAAATTGCCAACCACTTTTTTGCTTACACTTCAACATCTCTTTTGAATCAAACACTGAAATATATGTATACAGGAAAAAAACAAAACATTTGTATCGTATCAAACAAATGTTGTAAAGATAAAAAGCATAGAGTTATAGACATTTATTAATGCAAAGTAGACTACTTTTTAAATACAAATATTTGTCTAGAGAATCATTTCAGTATGTCGTTTTTTATGTATCATTGTGATAATTCAGCCAAGGAGAAGTCAAAACAGAGAATCAAGATTTTATCCCTGTTGGCATGACCTACAATCCAGGCGGCAATGCTGGTAGTAATAATCTTAATCACAGTGCCAATAACAGCAAGAATTCTTCAATGAGTGAAAATGATGAGGTTACCTGCCTTGGTGTTACAAATTTGGAAGATAAGGTGAGAGTTTAAGAAAGGTTTTTTTGTTTTGTTTTGTTTTTTAATCTAATTTTTTTTTAGATGTTTTTCCGCAATTAGTGGTATAAATGAAACATTATATTGTTGAAATCATTATTGTTATTATTATCATTATTTTTATTGTTGTTGTTCTAGTTATTATTATTATTATTATTATTATTAGTCCTTCTACTCACCCAAAACGTTCTAAATTTCATGATTTTATTTTTGTGGATATGATTTGTAATAAGCTATGAGTGATGTATTGCTATAATATTAGTAGATTACTCTAGTTTTTATGTATTAAGGGAGGGGGTTGGAGAAGACTATACATACATTTAAACTAATTTTGGTCTTAAGATTTTACTATGGTTAATAAATATTATATTTTATTGGCTTACCTTATTGTTCTGAAGCAGAAATTTTAATTTGTAGCTTGCAATTTGTTTGTTTCGTTAGGTTCATTTACTGCAAAAGCTCAGAGAACAAGCTGGCAATAGTCATTACAACAACCATCAGTCAGGAGGAATGTTCCAGAATTATAATTCTTTCACAGGTAAATTGTAGAAATAGCTTTCTGGACATTGATTTAAAGACATTATACAATGCAGTAAAGTGCATTTGCTAATATGATTATGTTTATATTTTGGAGGGAACAAATTATACTCTTGAGTTTATTTTCAACTCAAGAATCCCTCTTTTTTATAAACTGTATAGTAAATAATGATATCCGTTTTTAATTTATAGAGATGACAGCTGATAGATTAGACCATTTTTCACTTTATCATATTACCTGTTTTTCATGTCATAAGGCTAATATTGAAATCACTATGGTTTGGTTTGAATATTTGTTTCTGATAGCTTGCTGCATTGCTTTGATGTTTCTTAAATTCTTTACTTTAAAATGAATTTTTTTACACTTGTATTTTAAGTTTTAGTTCATTTGAAACTTAATGAGCAGAAACTGAAAAACAATTAATTTAGGTCTATCAGCATATAAAGAGATTGAGAGATCGAATCGTTTTTGATTGAGAGAGAAAATTAATTTTATTTTGCTTCATTTTTTCATTGAGTCAGAAAATGATTTATATTTAAACATATTTTTTTATGGAGAGATTTTTGGTCATATATTTATTATCCAACTATCCTCAGGTTCAGGAATGGCGCCCCCTACAATGGTTTCTCTTGGAAATTCTGGGCAGGCTGACATTCTTTCCCCACCAAAGAAAAAGAAAAAAGGCTCAAAACGACCCAAGCTGACTACACCAACTGGACAACCTATTCTTGTGTCAGATGGAGAAGGTATATAATGGACATATTTCAATAAATTAAAACATCACTTTTTATCCTTTGTTATAAGTGCTTTCAAAAGATCCTTTCTTAGAAATACAAATAAAGAAATATTTAGATAATTATGAAAGTCTCCAATAAGGATTTAAGCAAGTTAAAAAAAATAACGCACAAGCTTTCCCCTATTTCCCCCTCACTTTCCCTTCCCCCCCTTATCCCCAATAAAAATTAGACCTGAAATGAAAAAAATAGCAAACTATATCAAAATAGACAAAGCAGCTAATTTCATTTCTTACTCCTTGTAATTCCTTTATTCTTTCTCTCTCCCCTCTTTAATGACTTTATTACCTTTATTCTGAAATGTTTTGATTTGACAAAATTTCTTTCAGATCTTCTGAAAAGCTCCATGTGTTCTCTATGCCAAGCAACCTTTGCACGCTTCACTGATCTGCTGGCACATCACAAGGAAGTTCACAACTCTGACACAAATCACCCATTGCGTTGTCGATCCTGTGGAAGGACGCAGACATCAGAGGCAGGGTTGATCTACCACCAAGTGTATGTATGCAAGATGGTAGAAAGGCCACATCAATGTCATATCTGTGGACTCAAGTTTCAGTCAGAGGAAATGGTTTTGGTTCACAAGTGCAGTGGATGTCCCAGAAAGAAGTATGCTTGTGAGTTTTGTGATCATTATCGCACAGAATCTTCCAGTGATTTGGAAAAGCATATGCGAATCCATACCAATGACAAGTGTTATGTCTGTAAGGTATGCGGCTTCTCAACAGCATGGAAAAAAAATCTGAAAGAGCATATGGTGAAGCATCTAGGACTAAAACCATACGTTTGTGATCTTTGTGGCTACAGCACTTCGGATCGTCACAATCTGCGATCTCATCGCATGAAGCACTACCAAAAAGGAGAAGGATGTGAAAAATGTGGGGGGATTTGTAGATGTAATCAGTTGCCTCTTGGTGGAAAGAAAAAGAAGAAATTGTCTGGGGATGTAGGAGAAAATCCCAACAACAGTATTACCACTGCTTTGTCCTCTATGAAAGAGCTGGAGTGTCCCTATCCGCAATGCGTTTACCGCACTAAGATTGAGTACATGATGTCAAACCATATGCTGCGTCACCAAGGAATGGGAGATCAAAATATTCCTAATGCTAACACTCATAATGCTGCTGGGACTACCAACACAGTGGTGAGAAGTGTGGCATCCAATGCAAGCACCAACTCATCTGCTGGAACTGGGAACGCTGTGGCTGGCAATAATGGCAGTAACAACACCAATAACAGTAACAACAACAACAATAATAATGCTAACGTTAGTGGGAATTTTCAAAACAATGTCCACAACAGTGGTGATAATGGTAAAAATAGTCAGCATCGTAACCTGTTGCCTCCGAGCAATAATAACAGCAGTAACAAAGGGCAGTATGCAGGCGCAACCACGGCCAATGCCTCATCTCCTGCATCCTCTGTATCCCCATCAGCAAGCACAGCTCAGTCTTCCTCCATGACTTCTACTCAAAATATTCCCCCAACTCTCATCTCCTCTGCCAATCAGATGCCAATAGAATGGAAGAACATTGGACAGCCCGCCCCCTCCACAGTGTTTACCCCACCAGCGCATTTCTCTCCCTTAGTTCATCATCAACAAGGTCATCTTCAACCGCAGGCCATGAATTCATCTGCTTTGTCGTCATGGGCTGGTCCCTTGTCTCCTACAGCTGTGCCACCAGGATTATTAACCAACAGGGTGAGTGTTGCAATGACAGGACAGAACATGGTGGCCAGACCCATGCCCGTCTTTCCAAATATGCCCAACTGAGAAGAATGACGCGCAGTTTTCATAGACCGATACAAAAAATTGATCTAATTTTGGAATCTTCTCATCTCAAGATGTCATGGAAATATTGGATGACTGGACAAATAAAAGTAGAATTAAAATGACTTGTGAAAATATTAGAGCATTCTTATGCCCAGTAACAATTTTGTCATCAAAACAATGAGATTTTGCTGATTTCTCTTTTCGTGATAACAGCAGATCTGTCAATATTAATAGCTAAAAGCCTGGTCTCTTGTATATAGTCAAATTATATTGCTTATGATTATCATTATAAGTATAATTATAAAATTATGGAAATGCATGTCATGAAGAGATTTTGTTTTCTCATTAATTTAGTTATGATATGCTCGACTAATTAAGGGATTGAAGTGCAATAGGGCCTACTAAAAGGGAGAAAATAAAAAATAAAGGAAATTCTGTTTTATTGTCAAAATTGTTGATGAAAGCCTTAACTACAATTCCTATGATGATATATTATGCTTTAGTGAGGTGAGATGTAAGTAAGTTTATAAAATGATCCTAATCCTATTGGCTTCCATCAGTTAGAAGTCTCAAGTCTATTTTTAACCAACTGATCTGAAATACAAATTTCAAGTTATGACAGGAAGACTTGCTCAAATTCATTTTAACTTTTAAAAGATGAACATTAAAAAATAAATCTATTAAGGGTGTAACACTTTAAATTAGAAAGTCACGCAAAGGTGAACCCTAGGGTCAAGGCAGAAAAATTTGAAGGAGCTGGTAAAGTAGGAAATTGATACTTTAGTAAAAGATGTTTCATGTCAAATGCAGAGATGTGTACATATTTCTTCTTGCCATGCTTTGAATCCCCCAAGTCCGATTTTAATTGACACTTTGCCAAGAGAGCACTGAATGACCTTTCCTCCTTTTTTGAAATGCAATGTGCATATGATGTTTAGAATGACTTCTGCTTGCATAATATGTCCCTCTTTATACACGTATTTATGAGTGGTGCACCATCCAAACCATGAAACATGTTGTGCAAAACATTTGACAAATGGGTAAATGCTTTAAGTCAAACACACTATGATAAGTATATGGTATAAGTAGTGTTCTGCCTACATGTATCTTTCTAATGCATTGTTTGCTAGTGGCTTGATCAGCATCGCTTTAAAGAAGAGGGCCTGTCACAAATCCTACTAGACGCATTGGAATGATATGATAACATTTGCATCTTACATAAGGAGGCAAAGATATCAGTTATCTCCATAGTTGTATAAATTATAATGGTGATATTCAAGCCCTTGTTTTTGAGTACAGTTGAACCCAGTTATACTGAAATCTCAGTTAAACTTAAACTGAAACCTTATCAAAAAACAGAATATTTTCTATATAAATAGACCAGTTAATCTGAACATAAGCCCACTTATACTGAAATATTTTTCGGCTGGTTGAAAACAGAAATCACAGAAATTCTTGGTCAAAAAGTCAAAACGAACATTAGCCATAAAGAAAATAATACCAAAAAGAAAGATCGAAAGAAAACAAAATAAAAACTCAGTGAATGGCTGTCCTAAGTCGTCATACAAAATGGCTGATGCAGTGTTTCCTTTCCATTGACGTGAATAATACCAGAAACACCATTATAGCATACTATAATACCTCTACACAGCGATGTTTATCGGTCATACTGAAATTTAGAATTTTTTTTTAGTTTCAGAATAAGTGGGTTCAACTGTATAAGTATGAATTGAAACAAACTTTTAATCTTTCATTTTGTTGTAGTCACCGCACTACTGCCTAAGTCATTATTTTTGGGTTTTGATTTAATTCTGTATCTGTTTCTGAAATGTACTCCAAAATGACTCAAACATGAGCAGGTAATGTTGAGGTTCTCAGCTCTATGAAATTTCTGACTGATATTTTGACAGGGAAGTCCCAAATTGTTTTTTTGTTGGGTACATAAAACCAGTCTGGTAAAATATTCCAGTCGTGATGGTGTAAAGTGTATAGGAATACTAGTGAGTGTTGATGCCTTATATTGGGTGTTGAAATGCTATTTAATTTTGGTGATTCTGGTCATTTGATTGAAGAGGTATATTGGAACAGTGTCTCTTCATTGAGGATCTTGTGAAGGAATATATTATATAAATAATGGCATTAATTACTCGAAAGGAATCTATTATTTATTTCACATCCTCACTGTTGTGCTAAACAGCAGTTGTTTTTCTTTCAATTTTCTCTGAATCTTCTAAAATGACTCAGGCAGTTGTGTTAGAAATATGTGCGTAGGAGTAGGAGTAAGTATAATTCCTTTCTGTGTTAATACATGATGATGAATATTACTTGACAATGCATGTCTACTTTTAGAGTCTTCATCAAAATGAATTGAATCTCCATGTTGATTTTAGTGTTTTAAAGAATATTATCATTTCCCATTATTATGTCATGTGATTAACAAGGGCGTGAATCAACAACACTTAATTAAATGTGAGTGAATGCAGAATGTGTAGGTCTTTTATTACACACACATGTATATATGTCGACATCATAAAAAGCATCAATTGAGAAATATCACCACCTGAGGAGTGTCTATAGACATGAAACTTTAAAGTTGTAGTTCAAACTATATTGATCTAAGTATTTCTATATTTTGTAATGCTTCACAAATATTTTTAATTTGTGTTCAGCACTCTGTGTATTTTATGTTATAATTACTATTATGAATATATATTTATATATATATATACACACACATTTTATTTGTCATCTTATGTAGACAATACTATAAAAAAAAAATGAATATCACTTTAAATACCAGTGAATGAATAAATGAAGATTTCTGTCCATTCATTATTATATCAGATTTGTTTGTATGGATTGATTTGCAAGATCTAATTAATTGATTGCCATTGAAATATATTCATATAATATAGTTTTGTACATAATAAATTGTATGAGTTTGTCAAAGCTGAATTTACCCCTATTATTTCTTTCTTTTTACAAAGAAATAAAAAAACTGCATTTATTATATATGTTTTTATCTTTCCCACTAATGTTATTGTACTAAAGTGTTTTAATGCGATTTTGTAATTTGTTATTTTATATTGATGAATTATTTTCCAATTGTTCATGTTGTTTTTCTTACAGGGTGATACTTATAAAATAATGAATGCTTTAAATTTAAATTCAAGGGCTTTGTTCTTTTGCAAATATTTGAGTTGAAAGCAAAAACTTACAACACCCATGTTATTATTAATAAATGTCAGTATATACAGTTCTTCTGCACAATTTTGTGCTTACTTAAATATATATTATGTCTATTGATTTACAAGACATGCGCTTTCATGTTGATTCACTATGGCCATATTTGAACTACCGCATTTGTATAAGATTAGTCATCCACACCTTTAGAGGGCTTTATAGCATTTTTCCCAATTGCAGAGGGTAATTTTATTAATTAATGCAAACCATTTTCAAATATCCAAGCCAGTAGATTTGGTTCTCCACTTTAAAGGAGTGATATTGATTCGATATCATGAAAATGGTTCAACCCCCTTTAACGAGGTGGACGACTGATTGTTGATTATATTTTCTTGTTAGTGTATATATATTATAACAATATGCTTGAATTTCTTTTTCTCCTTTCTGTCCTGAATCATTTTAATAGCTTGTATATTGCTGAAGTTCAGATAATTATTGCTGCTTTGCTTTCGTAGTCGACAATTTCACCTAGAGTGTTGTCACAGATATTGCGCATAAAATTCCAGTCTAGGGCTGTACAAAAATGTAAAATTCATTGACTGAGCCTAAAGATTTCTCGTTTATAACAAGTAATGTAATGAGTTTAATTAATAAGTGGCATAAATCATAGGCCAGAAATTAAAAGGTGAACTTTATTTAAATAGTAAACCAGCTAAATGAAACGTGTATTGAAAATCACAAGATATTTAAAATTGGAATATCTATAATGAAATATTTTGATTCTTAGATGAAAATCACTTTCTTCTTATTTTGTCTAAGGAGATGACTAGCATCGTATATTTACACATCTCTTTGAGTTACAACTTTTTCTTGATCATTTGTGAAAAGATCTTTAATTCAACCATGTTTATAAGAGGATGCAAACTTACATATGAAAATTCATAGTCTTTTTGTACTTTCAAAACTTATAAAATGAAGTATTAAATTATAATGAAGTGCTTGTACTGTTACCATTGAATACCATCTGTGTATGTTTTCTGTAAGTTTAGGTTTAAAGCTAATGGTTGCTATAACCTCTATGTAGCTGAAAATTTTCATTTTGATGGAACCATCATTTTATAAAAATCCATTTATTGTCATCATTTTTTACCCATATTTCATGGTCATTATTATATGTATTGTTATTATTTTTTAAAAATATTTTATTTTTTAAATTTATATATATTTTTTTTCCATTACTGCTATGACTACTACCATTGTGACTGATTCATCTTCGCCATTTTTATCTATTTTATTATTCTTCTCCCTTGTGATTCCGTTTTTGAAAAAAAAAATTATTTACTTTTTTTTACAATGCAAAAATGATTTACTTAAATGATGTACAATTTGTTGAAAAACAAAACATTAATTTTTCATCAGTGGTGTGACGCTCCCAATTCTTGAACCTGTTCCAACAGTCTTCAGTTTAGGACTCTAGTTGCAGTCCTTTGGAGCAGTGCAGTCTTTTTTAAATTTTTCCCATATTATGAGCTAAGAATAGATTCTTGTCAACATTGCTCTTTATTGTTTATCATCATAAGTGTGTAAAAGTAATAGTATAAGCATGTTTGCGTGTGCATGTGTGACATCGGCATTCCTGATGCTTTCCCTTCATCAAAAGATGTGCTGAACAGAGAAATTTTCCGTGTATGTGATGACACAGACACTTGAGGTCATAGTTGGAACAGAAAAGAGGCTGTCATCTTTGTCCCCCTCCCCCATTCCTCCCTCATAAAATTCCCCAATTCATCTTTCTAACCTTGATTTTTTTATTTTATAGTTTATTTTCATGTAGATTTCCTCACCAACTCTATCACCTCTACACTACCATCATTTGTTTTAGACAATCACTTTTTTGTATGTATTATTATATCTCTGAGAAACCTTTTAATTATCGTCACTTTGTTTTGTATGGATTTTTTTTTCTTCTATGGAACCTGTTAGATTTTATTCATATTAGATCTATACTTATTTTATGAGTGGCAGAGAGTTACATCGCCATTTTTCTGTGGTGCTAATCATTTTGTTAATGAATTATATTTTATTAATGATTTATCTATCTACATTTCTTTATGTTTTCATCATCTGTTTTAAGTTGAACGCAATCAATGCTGTACTTAGCATTGACCATTTGTTGCATTTGGCTGTGGTCACATTTCTTCCCAATGCTACATTGATATCATCAAATACTACTCTATAATCATTTTTGAAAATTTCTTAGATGCCATTTTAAGTTCTTTCTTTTTTTTTGTTGACTAATTAGTCATGCCAGACATCCCAGTCCTTTCTAGACACTCCAGGTCTGAAGGGCAGTCTCCCATTCTCCTTACCACTATTTCATTCTTCCGATTTCAGATGGCTAAATCTTAAATGGTGCCATTAGTACCTGTACTTGAAGTTACCGTAGATCTATAAAAGACAAACAATAACTCTGACCAGATATGTATAGGCCAAATGAGAAATATTTCCTTTATAAACTGCTAGAAATGTATTACAATATAATATATATTAGTTTTTGTACCTTTACATTTTAAATCCCCGTGTGGTTCCTGGGGGTAAAGAATAGGGCCAACCCATGTGCGGGTCGTAAGAGGCGACCAGGGAACGGGAGCTTCTTCTCCCATCTGTCCCCTATCTTCTGTCTATCAGGCTGTTTTGTCCCCTCAGAGGAGGGAGGAGGTTTTGCTGGGGAGGGAGGGAGGCATAT
>JASKDV010186200.1:0-12009 GCA_032466395.1 Aegires albopunctatus
TATTATTATTATTATTATTATCATTATTATTATTATTATTATATTATTATTATTATTATTATTATTATTATTATTATAATTATTATTATCATTATTATTATTATTATCATTGTTATTGTTATTATTATTATTATTATTATTATTATTATTATTATTATTATTATTGTAATCATAGTTCTTTTACTCATTCATTGGACTTAACCAAACTATTTTAAGATATATTGCCAAACCTATTCGTTCTCTATTGAACAAGTACAATTAAACCACCTATCTGATATCAAGTTTGGATTTTCATGGAGTCCGTCAGGATCACAGAATAGAGCATTCCAGCCATAAAAGCTATCTCATCTTTGAACATCATTATTTAACTCCATTATTATTTTTTCTTATCTATTTATCTTATTCTTAGGTCTACGTAGATTTAGTCTTTTGCTTTCCATTAATAATTTTCATTAAGATCTAGTTTTACTATTTCTTTTTCCTTTTTATCTAACACCACTCTTCATCCCATGTAACCTGTCAGTTGTATCGTTGTTTTCGTTTGTGTTTGTACTTGCTAAAGGTTTTTAAACCAAAACGTCGAATTTGTCTTGAATTGTCTTTATTAAATTGACGGTGTAAATTAAACAACCATCATGATAGATCTATGGGGAAATAGGGCTTAGAACTAGATCTATGTTTTCTATTAGGAGGGAAAAGGGGCGCAATCCATTTCTTAACACTGGGAGACTTAAAAGTTTTTACACAAAGCAACAAAAAAAAATATATAAAAGAATAAGTAAATAAATAAATAAATAATTCTTCATGTGTTTTACATAGTTCGTACATGAGAAACACAAGCGGCTCCACTCACCGATACCGGTCGGCTGGGTGACTTGGTGGGATCGTATCCCGCTAGACATAAATTTTCTCGATAACTACAGGTCATTGGCGGTGTCTCCTAAGATAAGACACTTTGTCCCATCTACCTCACTCGACTCAGGTGTGAAAGAGTATCTGGCCGTTAAGAAAGCGTTGTCTGTGTCCGAAAATTGTATTAGCGCCTAAGAGGCTGCTGGTCTTGTCCTATGTGTTCCGTGTTGCTGTCGGCCAGGGCAAGTGAAACATTTTAAAAACGCTTAGTGATAAGCGCTATATAAATTGCAATTTCAACTTTTTAACTTTAACTTTATTACAGTTGAGTAATTTTATGCATCTTTGTACTTTTATACGGATCAGGTGGTAGCCATTCACTATATTGTGATTTCTACCAGTATCGATTCACTGCAGCAGGCCTCAGAAAAAACACAGAAACGAGGCTTCTCAAAATCCGTGTTGATATCGACAACATGCTATGAGTTCGTCTACTTTGTTGTTCAACGACTGTGTGTTGCCAAAAATAACCATGGGTAAAAATGATCTGGTTTTCCTTCTGCCATTTTTAATCCTTAATCCACCTCTTTCCTTTCCCTTTTTACTTTTATATTTCTTTGGTTAAAAAGATTCTGAGTGGAGTTGACTGATTAGTGTTGCACAATGGAGGCGTAGTCCTAACAATGTTGAACAACTAATTTTGATAGCCTGTGAAGGTAATAGCAATGGCAAATTATAAAGTCCATAAACATTTTTAAATATTACATTTATGACAATTATCAAAAACCAAACCTCTGAAGTTCCCATGAACACCACTACATCCTGGGAGATACAGAAGGAATGAAAAATAAAAAATCAAGGCATTATAATAACATACGAATAAATTCACATAAATGACACAGTTGAAAAATTCACGTCCTATTCGTCGCAAGAGCAGCGTCAAAAAAAACTAGAAGAAGTAAACTTTTACTTTTACGAGGGGGGTTCAAGAAGTCTTTGGTCTGACCATGAAAGAATCAAGAAAGAATTTTGTATCTTGGCTCACATACGTTTATTTCTCTACATTGCCACCCTGCAGAGTAACACATTACTACCATCTCTCTTTGACCTTCAAAAGTCCTTGAGAGAGATATGCCCCAGAATTGAGCCCTAACCAAGTCGTCAGCAACTTCAATGGCGTCCCCGTTCTCATGGAAACGACGTTAAAACAATAAGCAAAAAAAGTAACTTTAATTTTATACACCTAGCAATAATTATAAGGAAAGACGATATCAAATACCATTTCGTCTTGAATGCTGAAGACACCCAGCTTTACTCAATTAATATACAGCGATACTTATTTCGAGATTGTGAGAATTCCATAATACATGTGAAAAATGAAATGAATTTAAGTATACTTGAAGTAAATGAAGATTTTTGTGTGTGTGTGTGTTTTGACTTTACCCATTTCCACTACTTAAGGACCAAATTGTTTTGCGTTTATTTGTCAATATTTGTGGCAATCAATTGAATAGTTTTAAAATTAACATCCTTACATCATGGCCAGACAGGAAATGAAATACCAGACATTATGCAAAATGGTAGCCGTACTCACAGTTTTGCGCTTTACGCTTATTCCTCAGGTGATCTGTCAAGCAAGTCATTTGGGCAATAACACTTCATAGTTTTCTCATTCACGATGATATAGCAATCGTACCTCCTCAAGAGTGATCTTTTGCTAACACTGTTCTATCTTTTCTTTCAGCTAATTTAAAGTAAAAGGGGTGCGCCGATTTCTTTAAACATTTTCTGCTAGGAGTCCCAATTTTACGTGCTGATTTATGGGTGCCGGATTGTCTTCCTGTGACTGCACAAATTCTTCAACATAGTTTACGTTGTCATCTCTTCTATTCGATTATGGTCTGGTTTTTCGAATCCTCTTGATCAACCAATTTACGGAGTTCCAGTCCTTTTTTTAAGAACACATGAATAATCTTTGAAACACCCCGACCCTTGTGTATAAATAAATTCTCTATGACGGTTGTATCGAGTTTGGCTAAGAACCATTCTTACAGAAAGTGTTGAAGACAGGTCTAGATCTAGATTTAGATCTAAATATCAAAATTTATGTCCAGATCTTTGAATAAAATGAGATTTAAAAAAAGTTAACACAGCAATCACGTAAACTGAAAATTAGGATTTAAATTTGATTGTATAATAGGATAAGAAAATAGGAGAAACGTTTATCAATACTTGAAGTGATTTTATCATGAATGTAATTTTATTCACCATATTGTGTCGTCTGCTTTGGCTGGAAACTAGTAGCGATTATTGAAATGCAAATGTAAAACCGTAAACGTTGAATCTATTCTGATAAGTCACAACTGAGCAAAATCGCATTTCGATATTTGCCACTTGGAACTCGTCTCAATTAAAAACTTGTTGTGCGGTTATTTATGGATAGAATTCAATGAAATTGCATACACGAATGTAAAAATATTGTTGCTAGATTTGTGAACAATTTCTTTGAAATAGATAGTTTAATCTATATATATATCCCACTTTGTGTGTGTGTGTGTGTGTGTGTACGTGTGTGTGTGTGTGTGTGTGTGTGTGTGTGTGTGTGCTGCCACTAATCTTCTAAACCGCTGTACACACGGTGTTCATATAATTATTTTCATGATCAATTGGAATGAACTGGTTGTGGTTTTAAACTTATTGCATTGAAATTATTGCCTTTGGTTTATCCGCCTTACTCTATACGTCTAGCCATTGAAAAAGAAAACAAAAATTCGAAGTCCGACATTCGTAGACGTTTTTCGATTCCAATCCAATCCAAACCAATCGGAAATGAAAGATTGTTATAACTATTGGTCTCACTTCCGTTTATTAGAATTGGTAGGCGCATAATCATTGTCGAGTGTTGACATTCTCTCCAAATCTAGATCTAGAATCTATAATGTATAATTAAATCTAGATCAATATAAATATAGATCTAGAGCGCTAGATCTAGCTAATGTAGGCAAAAATAGAATATGCAGATACATCTAAATCTAGATTATAGAGATTTCTAGATCTAGATACGTTAAATCAATAAGTCAATTTGTCCTCTTTTCCGGGCATCGCCGGGTACTCTGCTAGTAAAGGCTATATTGAAGCTCAAACTTCCTGTGTCGGTTTATTTTTGACCCACCCGATATGTGTGTACGTGTGCGTTGCTGTTTAGTTGAAAATGTGATCTCTGCTACTCGTGGTTTACAGGTTATGGATTTTTAAAATGAGGCAAGCGTTTAGAAGCGTACTATAATATATTTGTACTGTTTCAACTTTAGACAATGCATCCATATTGTGTTGGCTTAAAATTCTTGTTTATCTCTCAAATATTTTTTAACATTATTGTATTTACTCAAACGATTGGCTTGTGTTGGTAATGTGTTGTTGGGTTGTTGTTGTTTTTGTTTTGTTTTTTTTGTTGGGTTTTTTTTTTTTTTTTTTTTTTTCATAATATGCTGGTTGTTTGTCTCTGCTCTCCAGACCTGCTCCCTTTTGCTGCTGATGATGGCTCATCGTTTAATGCAAAAGGATCTCCGCTATAGGAGAGATGTTGGATTACGTCAAAAAGCTGGAATTAACTCTAAAATCTGCCTTTGATGTCACTATAATAATCAGTGATAATTACCACAATTTTAAAAGCCTGGTTGAGCTATGAATGTTAGTTTTCGATTGCAGGTGAAGAGTTTTAACTTGTGGGGGGAATCATTATTATTTAGACAATCTTGTTTCAGAGTCAAAGAATTATAAACATGCAATAATTACATGTATGCATAATTTTGTAAAACAAAACTTGTGTTATTTCTTCCTTGTGATCATAACTTTTATTATCTTTTTTCTTGACACGTATCGTATTTTTAAATTTCTTGGACATGTAAACTGCCTTCGGGATTGTTTATTTGTTTGCTTACTTGTTTTTTTTAATCCACCCAGCTATTTTATTTGTTTATAAAATCCACCCAGCTATTTTATTTGTTTTTAAAATCCACCCAGCTATTTTATTTGTTTATAAAATCCACCCAGCTATTTTATTTGTTTTTAACATCCGCCTAGCTATTTTATTTGTTTTTAACATCCACCTAGCTATTTATTTGTTTTTAACATCCACCTAGCTATTTTATTTGTTTATAACATCCACCTAGCTATTTCATTTGTTTTTAACATCCACCTAGCTATTTTATTTGTTTTTAACATCCACCCAGCTATTTTATTAGTTTTTTAACATCCGCCTAGCTATTTTATTTGTTTTTAACATCCACCTAGCTATTTTATTTGTTTTTAACATCCACCCAGCCATTTTATTTGTTTATAACATCCACCTAGCTATTTTATTTGTTTTTTAACATCCACCTAGCTATTTTATTTGTTTTTTAACATCCACCTAGCTATTTTATTTGTTTTTAACATCCACCTAGCTATTTTAATTTCTTCTCAATGGTTTGCCTTTGATCTTTTCTTGTAGAATTAGAAATCTTGAACTGTGTGAATAAATGGGGTTCCTCTTTCATTTCTGCTATTTTTTTCTATTTAATTTAACCCACCCTGATTAGACCAACATAGACCTTTTTGCTTACATTCAAAAGATAAACAACAACGCTTTCTTTTGTCTCCTTTCTATTTTCCACGCTCTCATCATCACTCAATTTTTCTGGATTTCTTTTGAAGCCAAATTCTCTTGAGATACTATTTGATGCATTGCATGAATAACATTATAGAATTTTTGCTTGACTTTCCTCTTCTACGTAAATACGGTTTTCATGTGCAATGTCTGGCGGAAGGTTAAACGCAAAACGTCACGTTCTTGTTATTTCCTATAATAGAGTCTCCAGTCTATTTTTATGCTTATTTAATTTGATAGAGTAATATCCCTTTCTGGAATTCTCCTGTATCATATTTTCATTTTCAACATCCTCGCACGTGTACGTGTAGGATTCCCATAATTTTATTCTTGAAATGTTTTGCTTATTCTTAAGCGTGTGCTTTGCTGAAAAACCTTTTACTCATTTCATCGTCCTGTTATTTTACAGGAATGTACTTGAATGTATAAGATTAAATCGCTCCAATAGTAACGGACGGATCCAGGTAAAGTCCTGATAAGAAAAACAGTAAAACATGAGTCGTAGTTTGTCTGAAATTTACTCACGACACCTTGCAAAGTCTACTCAGCTTCAGAGAGTGAAGTCGAGCTAGACGGTCTGATATAGCAGGTACACTGTCTTTTTAAAAAAAAAAAAAAGATCCACTTTCTTCATCCCAGAAGGGAAATTTGTTTTATGGTAATTACCATCACCGAGCGTCAGCCGTAAGAACAGCGCCGCAAACGTAGGCAATTCGTGTAAATAATCTTGCCCATGAGTTAAACACGGTGTATCCAATGAGATTCGAACCCACGACCTGGCTTAACCGTTCTGCCACCGTGCCACCGGTGACTTTCTAGTACTATGGTATCGGCCATAAGCAATAGAGAGTCTGCGTGTCCATACAGTGTTGTAGGTATTTAACGCCACCTAATTTTTTTACCACGTTCTTCTTATATATCTTCTTAATTATCATATTTGTTATTTTTTCTTTTTAAAAGTTTACAAGTCAATATTTATGTTACTTCAATTTTATTAATATTTTAGTCAGCAATTACTTGCCAGCTGAGAGGGTCATTGCCTATAATTGCAATACGCCTGACCCCCTCTTGATTGGTTTATGTCGTAGCTTACTGAATAGATTTACGCTACCAGCGTTGCTTATTCCTTGACACGACTCGTCTTGCAAGCAATCCACCGAATTGTAACCTAAAATATCAGATAAAAAGGAATCCCCTTCTTGCAATGCCTTCGACCAATCATTATGGCAGGAAAATTAACACTGAAAAATAAAACATGGTTGAACAGTTCAGGAAATTGAACACCCTTGAGGTTCTGTTGAGGTGTGAGATGAACATTGTTTTATTGTCGGTACCGGTACAACTCTGGCTTTTGAAAAGCTAAAATCAAAATTCTTGCGATTTAAATTATAATTAAACTTTTTTTTTTAATGTATAATAAAAAGATTAAGCGAATTAAATTATTTTCAATGCTCACAATACCGACATAAAGCCTCCTTGATAGTGCCTCTAATCTTTCATGAGTCTGTATACGCCTAGCCACAATGAATGAAATGAATGTAATTACTGTAGCGGTTTGTTTAATTTACGTGCAGATCTAGACCTATTGGATTGGTTATTTTGATATGTATGAAATAATTCTCAAGTAAATAATAAATACTGATTTTATCTTGGACCTTTATCATACGGTACATCAAAATGACAGGTTTCTATAGCAACCAAAATTCATTGAAACACATGTCATTGTGTTGAAGACTGATATCTACTCACCATCAGCGACCAGATAATGAGTTCTAAATCCTTGTTTTTGAAATCTAATGTATCGCTGTATATTTGTGCTACGAAGTGAATTTGTATTATCTCTATCAGCTCTTGCTGATGGTATGATTTTATAGAAATAGCGTGTATTTATTTACGATAAAAATGTTTCTTTCATTGTAAGATTAGAAGCAAAGATCCAAAAAGTTTGATTTTATTCTTAGTTCTGCCCTCGTCGGGGTAGTACACTTAGATCTAGATTTTTAGATCTACGTGTAATTTTTTCTCGGGCACGAAAATTTGAAAACAAACTGTCAAAGGGGAAATGATAATTATTTAACATGGTTTGAAGCAAAATGTATCATCTAGATCTAGATATAGTAAGGATGAAATCAAATTATATTTGTAGATCTATGTCTCATTCGATCTACTTTTTATGTCTTGGGCGGATAGTGAAACTTTTTGTTAAACAAAGTTGACTTGATCTGGATCTACTATCCTAGGTCTTGAATGCTGACATCTTTTACCGCACATAAATATGATTCCACTGATGGAAAATTTTTCAGCGTCTTTCGCTGATTTCAGAATCAATCGTGGTGTAACCTACATGAGATTATCTTTCCATGCACGATATGGCAAGCCTTCATAGCTGTAAGTTTTAATGTTTTTTTTGTAAAATAGTGACATGAGTCTTTTCACGTGCACGTCATGATTGTACAGTGATGCTGACGCCATTGCACATCTCTTTAGACTTAGAAATCAACACATTGTGTGATAATCAAATCTAATTTCGGCCTATTAATGATTATACTCACATCAAAGTATTAATTAAGGTATGAAAGACTTAAAAATTAATGTAAACACTTGTTATTAAAAATTACCTCAACATATATACCATTGCACATCTCATTTAGACTTAGAAATCATACATTGCGTGATAATCAAATCTAATTTCAACCTATTAATATATTTGATTATACTCGCGCCAATATATCGTCGTTGCGTGGAATAAAATGAGTAACTGGCCAGTAACCGAATGCAGACGTTAGAGAGCCTAGACTGGCCTGATTTCTATAACGTTGTCTTTTGCCTTGACGGCAGTAGTCGACTACATGATATGATATTATACGTATCGATATAAAGAATTGTAGTACGTTGATTTTTCATATAAACGTCTCTGCAATAAGATTTCTATCATTGAAAGATAATAATTCATCATTGCCATTAAGTTTATCAATATAGATATAACATTATTCGAGGGGCTGTTTTTCTCCGTGGTCTCGTTTCGTGACAGTGAGATTTTCACCCATTTTGGAAATCAGAATTTGGATTATCAAGTGGTGAGTTCTCTTTTTTTGTCAGTGCATTAGACGATGTGAAATTTGACATCCATTATACCTCTCTGTATCTATTTCTCTATCTATCTATCTATCTATCTTTTTCATGCCTCTCTCTCTCTCTCTCTCTCTCTCTCTCTCTCTCTCTCTCTCTCTCTCTCTCTCTCTCCTATACCTCTATCTTAGAGTAACCTGTCAGTTGGCCACTCCTACTTATATAATTCAATGTCGTTTTATAATGTGTGTATTGTAGTGTGGTGAAATACTCCGGACATATTCAAGCTTCCAGTATTGATGTAGTAAATGATACAGTACCTTCATTTCACTTTACTGTTCCTGAACACCATGACACTTGGGGGCTAGATGGCTAAGTGATAGTGACATAGTGACACTCGAGTCCCACTTCGGCATTGGTTTCTTTTTCCTTAGGCAAGATAATATACCCCTATTGGCCATTTGCGGAGCTGCACTGCGACTGACCTCTAGGATATTCCAGTCCTCCCCAGGAATAGACTCGAAATAAAAAAATGTCCCCTCGGGAAAAATAAAGGGATAAATCTATTTATTTTTTTTTTGAGATAGAGAGAGAGAGAGAGAGAGAGAGAGAGAGAGAGAGAGAGAGAGAGAGAGAGAGAGAGTCTTATATAACATTTTAGTTACTCAATACCTGATCTGGGTTGCTCAGAAAATGCACTAAACGTACTGCATTATAAAACAAAGGCTTACTATGTCATACAATAAGCTTGATAACAAGTGCCCCGACTGTTGACAGTAATTCTCAATAACAATTAATTATTAGTACTAGAATCTAGCTGATCCTCTTTAGAGTTGCTTGGAATGATTAAACAAACACAATGACAAAATTCGAAACAAAGCTTCAACGACGATCATAAATAACGTGATAGTTAAAGTCAAAGCGAATGTAGGTTTGGCTTGCATCGAGGTGAATGATGTCCTTGCCTACGCGTGATCAAGATTAGAAACTTTGAAATAATATAATTTTTAGATGCAACTATTGCTAATGAGATTCTCAAATTAGGAAGATATTATTATTTTAAAATTTTGATCGCTGTCCGTTCATTTTATAATGGCATCCTTTCAAAGCCTTAGTCCAAATAAAATAATGCTTTTGCCTCACACGTCTATTTTTAGGTAGTGATTGATTGATTTACCTTTCCAATGCGTTTGAAAAGCAAGGGGTGCTATTAATATTGTCTTTAAGTTGAAGAGGGGTAAAACACGTCATTGTAACATTGCAAATAATAATCAATGACATTCAACATATGAAATAACCCCTCCCCCTCCCCTCTCTCCCCCTACCCCAAATTTATAAAGTAGATATAGAGGAATAAAAATTGCTAACAAGATCATCATCATCATCATCATCAAAATATGCCATATCTGCTACAGACATCGGCGATCATGCTTCTCCACTCATTTCTGTCATCTGCAATTCTCTGCATGTCGTTTGATTCCATCTGATCATCTGAGCAGATTTTGTTGAGGATCTGTAAATAGGTTATTCTCTGACTTCCTCGTTGTCTTTTTCCTTCTATTTTTCCTGTCAGTGCAATTTTCTCAATCCCATCTTTCCTGTATACATGTCCAAGGAATTCTAGCTGACGTTTGCGGATGATCTTCATGAGGCATGTTTGGTCTAATTCCACTTTTCTCAACATTTATATTTTGTTTGTCGCTTTGCCTTTCCATGAAATGTTCAATAACCGTCGTCCATAGACGACCCACATTTCTGCTGCCACTATCCGTTTCAACATTTCATTGTTGATTGTCCAACACTCGTATTCATAGAGAAAAATTGATCATATATAACTTTTGATCACATTCATTTTTGTTGTTAATCTTATGCTCCTGTTCTTGAGTACTTTCTGCATTATATTGCAAACAAGATACAAAGGAAAGAAGTAAGGAAACAAATCTAGTATTTAGTAATACAGATGGAATGGAGCCCGTAACCTCTGCACGGTTCCGACTCGCCTCGCCCACATAGGGAAGGCATTTCTCAAGCCAATCGACTAAGAGGTCCAAGAAAAAAAATCAACTAAATCTATCAAGCACCACCCCATCTTAGGCTGGAAGTACCTTCGCGAGGAATTCCATTTCAGCAACAGACCTAAATATGTGACACAGGTGTTCAATCCTTCGTAGGTATTTTAAACGATGAACATAATTTACAAATGAAAAATTCACACCAAAGAGCTTGCTTCGAAGTCGACTATGGTAGTTGATTGTGGGATTAAAGAGAATCTGTTTATCCTTGAATCATTGTATTTTTAAGATTGAATATAATATATTTACTTTCCCGCTAGCAAGATGTAGATATTTTACGTCTTTTCCGTGCATAGCATTAAGCAATGAAATAAGTATTGATCATAATTATTACCGTATGATTGAAGTGATTCTGTTTTTGCATTTTGTTACAGGTATGCCCTATAAGCTGTTTCATGCTGTATAATATTACGCAATTACTGTAATTTAATAGTTTGATGTATGCCGTTTCATTGGTTGTTTTGTTATAAGTTTGTTACGTGTTTGTTACAAGCTGTCTCTTGCTATACACTAACCTTATCACTAGGTCGTGTTAGTTTGTTGTAAATAATAAACCGTCTCTTGCTTTGAAATAATAAGTACATGACAATGTATAAAGAATTGACCAAGATTTTCGATAATGATTTATCAGTCAATAATGATTTTGTGATTTTATTGTGCCATCTCAGTGTTTCTTTCAACCTTTGTCGTAGACATTCAAGAACTGTCTCTGACGATTCAATAATATTCTGTATTACACATTTATTCTGTTATTTTCGTTTTGTTTGTCTGTATTATTCTCAGTGTTAATCAGAATCTGTTTTCATGATTTTCTGTTTCTTGTAGTTTGTGAACTACATCTGGCTAGGCGGAGATGAAACTGAAAAGACAGACTCTTTCAGTTCAATAACGATATTTGTTGCGTCCAGTAACAAAACGACCACAAATATATATCATGTATTCTTGGTCCAGTCCATCATATAGTTTCTTGGTCCTGTGGTTTCTCAATAATCAAAAGGCAGCTGGTTTGAGTTTGTTACTGTTGCTTAAGTGTGGTTTTTTACATCGGAAATCATAGGGACATTATTTCATGAAAATTACACTTTAGTGGATATTGATAACTGAATATTATGATGCATTCCAATGTTGATTTGGCTCATTGTAGATATGGGTGTTTGTCAATACTCGTACAATAATTCCCAATAAGATGTATATTTGTACATGTCCTTTTCATCAGCATCAGGCTGTGCGACAAGACTTCCAATATAATGACTGGCAACTAATCATGAGAGAGAGAGAGAGAGAGAGAGAGAGAGAGAGAGAGAGAGAGAGACGGAGAGGGCGGGAGAGGAGAGGGGAGAGAGAGAGGAGTGAGAGGGAGAGAGAGAG
>JASKDV010186211.1:0-12006 GCA_032466395.1 Aegires albopunctatus
CTAGGTCTCAAGGCGCTTAAATAAAACTCGACATTAATAACATACATATTATAGTACATTGTACACAGATATAATATTATATACATCATTTAGTGAAGATTACTAGATTAAGAGGAAAGAGAGAATACATATTATAATATACATAGTGCATGAATAATTAAGGTTAGGTTATACAGATAACAAAGCTGAGTCACAGATTAATCTATATTTTTTTGCGTAAAGAGTCAATAATAAACTCAGCAGCATAATTTATAAGATAAGTAAATGAAAATCAAAACCAAAGTATTCAAACTCATATTAATAATAATAACGTTTTTTTTTTAATTAAAAAAATATTGCATTACAGGTTAAATGATAATATAATAGGCCTACTAAAGGGTAGTTGGTGATACAATAATCCAAGAAATAAAAAAAGAAAAAGTAAAATGACAATGGTCAATATTAACATAGATAATGACATTAAAACAACAATAGTCAACAATATGAAGAGGCAAAATTGAAAATGAAAACCAAAATATATTAAGAGTTCATGAAAAGTCTAAACATTCATCATTATAAACGTACAAAGAATGAAAAATAACACTATTCTCGGTAGATAAAGAAAAGTGAAGTTGAGCAGAGGATAATAAATGTGGATAAGAACCTCAAACATTATTCAGAAGTAATATTATTGGCATAAAAAATAAGGCTCTAGAAAATTAAAAACAAAACAAAAAAATCAAAAATGTATGGGAATTTACATCATGTACTTTGAACAAGGAATGGCTGAATATCTTACATATGTGCCTAACCAATAAAAGCTTGATTATAATACCAATATACGGTAAAGGAAATGATGATATGAAAAAAAAATAGTAGTAGCAACGGGTATAACAGATACCATCCTAGGATCTTATTAAAAGCATACATCTTTAAATGTGTAGGTATAAACCTGTTTCCTTTGTGTGATCGCCCTTTCATCCAACTTTAAACACACCTCTGCTCCAACTATGTCAGCATTCTCCCAAGAAAAATCCTCTTCAGACCAAACAAGCTTCCATACCCGCCATTTCAAAAAATTTAACTTCACCCACCCACCATCCAACTCTTTTATTTGGGCAACATAATCCTTGCCATTCCAAGCCACAAGGTAAAAATTACAAACAATAAGATTTGTGGCATTATCAGTATCATCTGGTACTGGTGACTCAGTTTGTAATTCAGCAGGTCTCTCAACCTCAATATTCTCACTATAACAGTCAGACTCAGTATTGCCACTATTATCAATATCACTGTCATTGGTAGCATCAGCATTTTGACTAGAAGGCCTACAGTCAGCGGCAGAATCGAACTTAACATGTTCCCATTCTCCTACCCAATCAATATTTTTGCAGGCATCAGTATCTGACCCAGTCAAACAATGGGAACACAAACATGATAATTTCCTTGTAGCAATTATATTTTGTGACACTTTTTTTATGTGATGAAGACTTCTTGTCTGTGGCACCGCTTTTAAACTAGTTTGACTCCTATTCCTAAAAGCAGTTATTTCCTAAGGAGACACCAGCAGGAAAGTTCTCGACTTATGCAATTTACCACACTTCCCAATATCAGAGATGGTAAACCGAGCTGAGCATTCATCCCACATGCTTTTAGCATCTAAAATGATAATTTCAGAGTGAGAAGCCAAAAGGCTGGTAACAATATTTTTGACAGTGCCCCCAAGGGCATAGCACTCACTTTTGCCATGCCTGGCACCAAAAAAGATCTTTTCAGCTGATACGTTCAACTGGCTCAGGTAAAAAAGGGGCAACTTGGATTTATAATGTGCTGCAGCACCATCAGACATAATGAACAACTTTGTGCATGTGTTGCCCATAATCATATCAACAAGTGTTTTTGCCCGTTTGAAAAAAAAAATTAACTGCATGGCAATCATGCTTTAAGTCATCTGTCAGAAATACAATGTTGTGGTTACAAATGTAACCACACTCGCAGCGGACAAAGGTCACAACAGGGTGGACTGTTACTTGCTTATAAGACCAATAAGCACTTTGTGCCTCATCCTGGCTTAGACAAAAAGGCAAGCTCCATTTGGCAAACGTTGCTTTAAAATAGTGTACTGACCCCTTTGCCACTTGTCACTTTGAAAAATTGATAAAGTAACTCCTCGAGAGGAAGGCGCTGCTTAACTTTTGCCATTTTCACCTTACCATTTTCCCTGATCCTCTCCCATACCAGGACACAAATCTCGGTGTCTAAGTTACCAGCGATGGGGAAACTACCAAGCAATTTGTCTCTTATTGCAGGACACCCACATGCATCACACTTTTGTGTGACACATTCAATCCTATGAAAATTGCCGTTTTTTTTCACACAGAGTTTGCGAAATCATGTCAGATAGGTCTTGCTTCTCTGACAAGAATCGATTTATTTGCTGCAATTTTGCCCTTGCATTGAAGCACAGCTCACATATACACTGACGAAATTTAGCATGCTGTGATGTTAAAATATGGCGTCCCCTGTGCCTATAGAAGGACCTCAAACTCGCTGTCCCTTCTTGTCGGGTCAGGTTGAATTCCTTGTGGATGGATGTCATAGGATCTTGTAAACAATTTTTTTGCTCTTGTGTCCGCTTAGAAACGGTACATTTGGATGGTAAAAATACTGATACATCATCCAAATGACTTTTCACAGCAATTTTTTGCTGTGAATCTTTTTTTAAATACAGTCCATCAATGTCTCTTCTGTCTTTTGTCCTGGGCACAGATAACCCCAGATCCTTTGAGACAGATTGAGGCATTGACTTCATCAATTCCCTCTTGACGCCAATTGAAAATTTGTCTCTCTTCACCGAAAGGGACGAAACATAACTTTTCATCGCCTTTTTAAATTTAATCGATGTCGGTGAGAGACAAATGTCCTGCTGCCTCAGTTCCTCCCTTTCATCTACACTGACAGATTAAAAAAAACCTTTAACTACTTGCCCAAGCCTTCCTTTTTTAAACTTCAATTTATTCTTAAAACGATGTACAGCGGAGCGTACTGTAGCATAACTGGGAAATGCCTCTTTGGAATTTGGAGGGGTTGAAGATAGAGATGGTGTAGTTGGATGTTGACTCGGTTGCGATGAACATGAAGCAACAGGAGGCAGTTGAGGGTGATTGCATTGGTTAGAGTTACATATAAAATTGTTGTCAGATGATTCAGGGCGATCATGTTGGGCGGAAACGTATGACTATGGGACAGGGGGTGACTCAGGATGATTGCACTGGACAGAAGTGTGTTGCAATGGAGATGGTGTAGTTGGATATTGACTCGGTCGCGATGAACATGAAGCGACAGGAGGCAGTTGAGGGTGATTGTATTGGTTAAAGTTACATATAAAATTGTTGTCAGATGGTTCAGGGCGATCATGTTGGGCGGAAACATGTGACGATGACACAGGAGGTGAATCAGGACGATTGCACCGGACAGAAGCATGTGATGATGGGGCAGAAGGTGATTCGTTCTGTAAGGACGCGTTCTTTTCGGCCACACCAGCCCAGTATCTGTTGCGCCTTTTTTTATTAACAGCAGATTTTTTCTGAGGAGTAAAGGAATCTCTCATGCGCTTAGCACTTTCCCTATTGTTCTTTTTTCTTTCATCCTCTTGCTTTTGTGTCAACCTGGTGCTTCTTCCAGTTCCACCTGGGATTGAGACATTTTCTGATGCAGATCTCTCCTGCTCCTTCAGTCTCAGGTTTTCTCTGGCATACCAAATAAAATAATTAAAAAAACCAACAAACCATTAGTTTCTAAGAAAAAATGTAGAATCGTTCTGTACATATATAAGGTATTCTCTTATTATTGATGAGGTCTTGTATTGATACAATAAAGCACTAAATTGTTCAGTACCACAAGTTTTTAAATTGTCTAATGTTCAATAATAACAACAATAATATTAATAATAATAATGCATTGAACATATTAGACTACCACAGGTATACACTTATACAGTACAGCACATTATAACCTTCCTCCCATTTAGTTCTCCAAATTGTTCCATTCCACAATCAAGTGGCATCATTATGTATAATAATTAGAAATAGACATGCAATGATGGCTGTTTTCAATTACATTAAATGTGGTTCATAAATGTTCTGAGTTCCTAGTTCTCCTATTACCTTTGTTTAGTTTATTTATGGGGATATCTATTTGGTCGTTAATTGCTTTAAAGAATATTACAACTCTATGAAATAAAAATAAAAGTGGGAAGAAAAATAAAGCGATAGCTCACCTATAACGTCTTTGCCTTTCTCTTTGTAACACACGATTTCTCTCCTTCTGTTCTTCGGTCATGTTCTTGCGGAATTCTCGTATTCTTTTGGTTTCCGCAGCCCTATAGCTTTTGTACTGCTTTACATCCTTCGACATGCGAGTACGGTACTCTTTGGTGGCTTGCGCAGAAGACTTATGGGTACTGGTTTCGGAAGCTAAATCATCTCCGTTGTTTTTACATATTTTAGGATTCCTTCTTGAATGTCTCCGACCATCATCTGAGATGAAGAACAAAAGATAAGGATCTGCCAATATGAATATATCAACAATAACAAGTAGGCTATCTACATAGGTTTATATAGACATATTAAGGTACTCAACTGCCAAAAAAAAAATAATAGACCAATAGATGGAGACCAATGCAACATTTAAGAAATAAAAATAAACTATAAACAATGTAGTATGTTATGTTAATATTAATAAATGGTAAACAATAAGTATACTGGTAATTAAAACATTCTTAAGCAATATTGCATCGTTCATAACTATGACGACCAGACAAAACATGTGTTCATATCTATGATTACAAAACAGCTTGGAACACCATCTCTACATATTTATGTAGCTCATAATGGTCACACATCAAATAATCAATAAAGAAATGATAAACATTTGATAAGAATTCTGGCTCGTTGGCGCTAAATCACTTATACTAAGGCATGTCTCGTTCATAACAATGACGACATGATAAGATCTGTGTTCATAACAATGACGACATGGAGGTTTTGAGCTCGTTCATAACGATGATGACAAAACAGCTTAAAACACTATCTTTACATCTTATTAAGCCCATGCTGGTCACAAATCAAATGAACTGCTAAGAAGCATAACAAATGGAAATTAAAAATGATGGCAATGCCTTTAAAATCTAAATTCTGAAAGAATATGTTATCGTTCATAACAATGACAACTTTAATCTAGATCTAGACATGCGTTCAAAATGATGATGACGACACTGGGGCTTAGCGCTCTAGATATATTCTTTGCATCTAACCTCTAGATCTACTTTTTATTTATTTTCGAAAAGTGAAATAAGTATTTAGACTTTGTGACACAAATTTGATCATAGGTATAGATCTAGATCTAGATCTACATCGAGATGATAGACCTAGAATGACTGTTTAAAGCGTAGATCCATCATTCATAACAATGACGCCGCTGCCAGACTTGCGTTCATAACGATGATGACAAAACAGCTAAGATTACTAAGAACACTATCTTTACATCTTATTAAGCCCACGCTGGTCACAAATTAAATTAAATGCTTAGAAGCATCATAAATGGTAATTAAAAATGATGGTAATGCCTTGAAAAACTACTTCTTAAAGATTATTTTATCGTTCATTACAATGACGCCGCTACTGGACATGCGTTCATAACGATGATGACAAAACAGCTTAAAACACTATCTTTACATGTTATTAATCCCACGCTGGTCACAAATTAAATTAAATGCTTAGAAGCATAACAAATGGTAATTAAAAATGATGGCAATACCTTCTAGAACTACTAGATCTAGATTTCTAGAACTACTTAAAGAATATTTAATCGTTCATAACAATGATGACTTTTCTAGACATGCGTTCATAACTATGACGACATGATCATCGTCGTCATTTCATTAAATTTATCAAAATTTAAGAAGTTAAAGCTAACCTAAATACCCCGTCTTCCCACCAAACTACTTACACTATACATCTCTTTATCAAGTAGTGAAATTAACACTAAAACATCGGAATTTGAGAAGAAATATAGTATTAATGATCTCGTTCATAACAAACAGAATGGATGTGGCGTTCATAACTGATGGCAAACACGATGATGACAAGCACTTTCTTACCTTCTACTGAGGAATCCATTGCATCCACACAAAAAACTTCACGAACGAATCAGTTGTAAGAAAGGAAACCGAATGACAGCATTCATGTGTGTCTTGCACTTTCCCGCGTTATTTTCTATCGTATTTAGTTCATAACATAATGACGACAGAGGAAGTGAAACTTTTTAAAATCAAATTATTCAGAGATGCGGTCAAGGTCACTGTAAAAACTTCCGTTCAAAGCATCGATAAAAATTGCGGATTACATTGATACTCGTTTCGGGACTCAGGAATCCAAGAAAGTGAAATAGTGAGGTCAGAAAGTTGGCGCTTCAAATGACGACTCGCGTTATGAACGACATCGGGTTTTTTTTATCACAAATTTCCCGTAAATGCCTCAATGAAAACGAAAATTCAAAAGTCACATGAAAAAATCAAAGCGAATGGTTTCGGGCAATAGCAATGGATTGAGATGTGTGAATGAAAAATATTGGGTTGCCTAATGTCAGCTATTTAGAAACGAACATTTTTAAGTTATGAAAAATGACCAAAATTGATGAACATTTCTGATTATATCCTATACTACTTTGAATTAATCAAAATCACTGCTCACGCAGATAGATTTAATCATTCTTTATCATATAAAGCCATTTAAAATTTTTGAAAACTTTTATTTCCATGGAATGAGAGATGATTTTGAAAGGCAGTGTGAAATGCACGAGGTTCTGGCAAAGCCTCATATAATTTTAATTCGCTTCTGGAGTCTATCATGCAATGTACAGTGTGCTTGGAATTCTTTTCCAAATAAATACATTTATGTATACTACTCATAAAATACAATTTCCTATGGAGCTTATTGATTACATTTCATCCAAAGGCTTTGCTAGAGAATTTTTAAGAGCAATGATGTTCCTAATACTATGTTACAGATTACATTGTATGTTGTATTAGATCTATCAGTTGTTGCTATTGTAAATAAGCCCACAAAATCATAAATACCACTTAAAGTGTAATAAATTTAAAAAGGTGCTATGCACCTTTAAACTAACTTTTAGTGCATTCCATTACACTCTATGGCATTTTTATTTTATTTTACTGGTGGCTGTAATACTGAACAATGGAAGTGAAATGTTTCAAAATGCAAAGATCATACAGTGTAACCTGCTTATAATTATATCAACATCACAGTTGATACATGTATATCAGATCAACAAATAGATAACGGAAAAAATCTAGTTCTAATGTAGTGTTCAGACTGGCTTTGACAACTACTGGGCTTAGAATTTCATTGCTCGGAAAGCATGTGATTTCATTGGCATTCAAAGACCTAGGAGATGAATAGTATTGGTTTTTCATTGGTAATAAAATTTACTAACAACTGAAACTGAAAATATGGTTTTAATTTTGGACAATCTGTGGCAGTAATTAAGTAGTAGTCTACTGGAATACTGTAAATGAAAACTTATTCATTGACTTCATAATACAAAATGATTTCACCGCAGAGTTGGTAAGTAAAATATAGGCACACAAATTGGGTAGTGAGCTCTGCAAAATGAAACAAAACTGACGTTTCGGGTGTGACCCTTCGTCCTACAACGAACGAAATAGATAAAACCTACATCGAAAAATGAGGAAACAGAGAAAAGGGGGTAGGGGGAAAGAAATGCAAAAGAGAGAGTGTGGAGGCCACAGGTTGAAGAGGTGGGGGGACGGCAAAAAAAGGGTAAAACAAACTTATCCATTGAAAAACCAAGCGAAGACTGAAAAGGTATACATGTAGTAAGAACGGAGGTGGACCAACAATTATAGAGGAGAGGTCAAGAGAAGAAAAGGGGGAAGGGGAAAACTTTGCACTACACAATAGTACAATCCAATGTTGAGACTAAGTACATTGTATTTTCAACCTATCACTATCACCTCCAAAGTTTAAACCCTAGACATCACCACATCCTCTTTTTTTTTTAAAATTATTTTCATTTTTTTGAGACCACTTTTTTACAACCTAAGGTCCAAAGGCTATGATGACTCCTTATGCAAGATGCAATGCTGCTAGCCGCAAGAAAATGTCACTCCAAAATCAGTCTCCATCAACATGGTTTATTAGAAGCAATCTCCTTATTAACTGCCCTATGTCAAACAGCACACATGGAAATGACTTTGTATTTATGTACTGATTTTTAAGTGACAACCATTGCATTGAACATAAGGAGTTGTAGCCTAACAGTAACCTTTGGTCCATAAATTATGCTATTGCTAAAAGTTTATACATGTATTATGATAGATCTATCACTATCACATTATAGTGTAGGCATCTCAAAAACTAGTCTGGTCTCTAATCCGAACACCTCCATTCCCGACAATTTGTTCGGATTACAGAATTTTCTGGATTAGGGAATACAGTGGAAACCATATATAACAGGCCCGGGAATAACAGGGATTCGGCTATAACTATAACAGTTAACAGAATTTTTAAATCCCCACTTTTATTTCCTTTTATCTTCACTAAAATTTATCGGTTATAGCACTAGCAGGGACACATCAGGCCCCAATCTCTTATAACAATAACAGGGATTCCGAGATGTACCTTATTAATTTTTTCTCTACCCCCCACACTATGCGATGTAACTACGTAATCATAACCACAGACAATAAAAGTGAGGTGATGGGGGAGGGGGACAGGACAAGGTGTCGATCCAATGAGCTGTCAACCGAGGAACCCCTCTCCTACACTGATGATACTGAATGTGAAAGCCAGGCAGATCGGAATCTATGGGGGCATTTAATATTAATATCTTTTACGTGTGTACCGGGGAGGGGAATATGCTAGGCATGAAGCCTCTTGCCACATGGTCTGTTACTACTGTTAGTGTTAACCAACAAGTTAAGTAGGACTAGGCTATGCTTGTGAGACAAAGAACAGTCTGTCAGCACAATGGTCAATGACAATGAACACGCACTTCAAATGATGCAAGCCTAACAGTGTTGCGCTGTCTTACTCTTAGTCTTAACATTTCCACTTCTTCTACTAGCCTAGGCCTAGTGTCCAGTGGCAGTTGCGCTGTATGCGCTGGATGCCCACCATCCCTGTTATATCAGGTTTCCACTGTGCTAAGAAATAATAAAAACAAAATCCATTCAGATTACAGAGGGATTCGGATTAGAGAAGAGAGACCAGACTATACATGTTCATCTGATCATGCTTGCCAAATACAAAAATCATCATCTTTAGTCTTGAGAACATCATCATTGAATAGGCAGACAGTTCAGACACATCTTGCATGCCATCACTTGTGCTTTGAGTAGGATTAAGGTACACCAAACACATACTACTACTACACAACTATGCAAGCTCAAAATACTGGATCCAATTGTTATGTAAAATAATTTATTCAAATTGAAAGCAAAGGGTAGATTTTAACACAAATTCTTTTGGAAGCTCTTAATATTAATATTTATGTACAATATTGTATAGTGAAATGAATAAAATAAAAATAAATCAGATAATATGTATGTACAGTAGAATACTGTAAAACTGCAATTCAATGGACCGCCACTTTTATTTCGGTTTAAAAGTCACTACCACTACCACACAACCAATCTTTCTTCACAGTCTGCAGCTTGTTATATATAACGCTGGGGCAGAGTATCAAGTCGAAATGTACTGGGACGCAATTCATCTGTGGGAGTGTCAGTGGACTAGTGGTTAACAAAGTTCAAACACAAGAAACTCCAGTGGCTACACACGCTGATACCGGTCGGCTGGGTGACTTAGTGGCGTAATATCAATATCATGCAAGACACAAAATTTTAAACAGCATTGTCCTGTCCAAAAATTGTATTTGCGCCTAACACTAACAGGCTGCTAATTTTGTACTGTGTGGCTGTAGGTCAGGGGGCATTATGCTTGGTGCAGGAAGACACGCAGTCGCAGCGGTCTGCCTTGATGAAAACTGGGGCAAAGAGGATCTTTGTCCTCTTTCAGGCATTACTTGTCACACAGGGGAAGGGAGGTGGTATACGCCATGGCCTGCTTAGCAAGAGAGACAATCGCTTCATGGAATAGAGTCTCGTCGGGATACTCAACTTAGGCATATTCTGTACTTCGAACGAGTAGTAGTCATACTCATACAAGATTTCTTTAGGCTTTAGGCATTGTCGGAATGCTCGAATGCCCAGCTCGAGCTACATACTCTAGTTACGCATTCGTCGAATGTGTGCAATTTGCAGGTAGACACATGCATGCATTCGTCTGTCTTGGTGAAAGCTAGGGCCTTTTTCAGGCTACAAAGTGTATGTTATATTTTGTTGTTGCTGCTGGGGTTGTTTTTTTTAAAATATAGCTCATTCAATGATAGGTTAGAATTTGATAGGAGTATATCATATTCATACTCTCTTGGGCATTGGGCAAAACCATAGCAAAAGCAAAGCAGGCATCCTCTTTCATATCCTAGTGTCACTATGCCTGCTTTGATGTTACGGGTATCGGGATGGGTACCCGACGAGATTGAGGACGAATACTGATCACTGGTATACTCGAATACTCATAAAGGAGCGGGTAGCCCGCGCTTACTCCCCGCATCTTATCATGCCATTAATATTTATGAATCATACATCAAACAAATTCCTTTTAATTGAAATTTAATGTATGAAAATATTACTATACATTATAATTATACGCTATACAAATGCTATTACATTTACATGTATTATTATTTAAGTAATTTAAAAGTAAGTTATCCAGTGTTTTTAGGATACACTGTATGATTGATGCATGGCTAACAAATACAATATCTTATTGATTGAATTATGTAAAAATAATAGATAATATTCTCTTTCGCTAAAAAAGAGCAAATTAAATAATTAATATATACATTTTTATAAGTCTTTAACTTTAAAGACACATTTCATTTTCATCTATACAGTCACTTGTACTTGTAATGAAAATAACTTTATGGTGCAATAAAGTTACACATACATGTATATATTTACAAAGAAATATAAATCACCTTGGTGGACACATTCTAAAATCCTTCTCAACCCCATTTACACTACAGATGCAACCTGATGCATGTAGCTTCTCTCTAGCCTCTATCATACTTACAAGATCTGACTATCCGTAGCAAGTACTTATTTCACACCTGAGTACGGTATGTGAGGAAAAGGTGTACAAAGAGCCTTTCCCAGAACTTAATACCGCTCCCTAGTAGGATTTGAACCTGGGAACTTTCCATCACAAGCCAAAATGTCTCAACCTCTGGACCACAATGACACATGATGCCACATTGTTTAAGAAGTACAGCAAATCTTGGGGGATTTAACTACAGCGTATTTGACAATGCACTGCGCATGTGTATATGTCTCTGTGTGTGTTGGAAAAGCGAGGTGGGGTGTGGACATTGCCATCATCGTGTAAATTTATTGATACTATTAGTATTATTATGCTGAAGACCAGAGAGATTAGCCTTTGAGGGGGGAAAAAAAATTGATTTGAATAACAACCATCATGAAGTAACACATGGTTTAACACTACAGCACATGGTTTTTCCTTATTTTTAAAATGTCACAAGTTTGATACGGCAATGGAGTGCGTGTATGACTGCCAAGGTGATTTTTTGTCCAAACTATCCACCCCCCTCCACTACAGTATCTCATTATGTAGTTTTCATTTCTCAGTTGGTCTTACGATTCAGTGAAAGTGACACGTTAAATTGCTTATCCTCTCTCTCTCTCATATTGAGTCATATCTGTGCATCAAGTTAGTTAGTTATTTGAAGTTTAAGGGCTCAGTCAACCACTAGGGTTATCTCAGAATCCATGAAAAAGTAAGATGATAAGCGAGGGAAAAGATAAAAGCAGAAGTAGAAGAAACAGATTTTAGAAGAGGGAAA
>JASKDV010186222.1:0-12004 GCA_032466395.1 Aegires albopunctatus
AAATATACATCAGAGGTTTGATCAGCCGTTCCCGAAAAACGGTACATCAGAGGTTTGATCAGCCGGCCGTCGATATAATATAAAGATGATCAGAATACAATATTGGTCTAGATTAAAGGATACATTTAAAATTCTTTATTTAGTTTTGTAAAATGTTATTATCTTAAAAGCATTTGATCCTTTACAAAACCTATATTGATTTATTGAACATGGTTTTTACATAATAACTGGTATTTAAAAAACGAAAAATGAAAAAAAAAAAAGAAAGAGAAGAAGAAGGGAGCAGAAGCTTTATAAAACATGATTGAAAGTATACAACACTGTCTAAGACCTTTTGATTTGCTCCAAAGTTTACTAACTTCTGTTTTTCATGTCTCCTTTTTTTTAAAAAGTTCTTTGAGCGCTTGCATTTGTGGGAAGAAGAGCGCAAACAGCATAAGATGGAATTAAGTGAAAAGACATTAAAGGACATCAAGGACAATATTGAGAAGAAATTAGCAGGACAGCACAAAATAAGTAAACACGAAGAGCAGATATATGATGCTCTTAAAGGTAAGATATTTTGTAGATTTTCAAAGCGATTTGGTTAGATTGTATACATTTAACCCTCTCTAGCAACCCCACACGCTCAAAAAATGTGCTCTCATTTCTTTAATTTTAGTTGCAGGAGCTTGAAATTCCACACATTCCTCAAAGACGACATCGGAGATCGATTCACACTTTCAAAATTAAAAATCATTCAAATCTTTGCTCACAATGGGCTTGCATTCCTGTCACCCTTTTCTGTTCTCTCTCTCTCTCTCTCTGTAACACTCTCCACGCTCACTCATTCTCTCTATCTCGCCTCTTGCTCTCTAACTCATACTCTCCTCTCTCGACTGACTCATTCTCTCTCTTCTCTCTCACACTCTCTCTCTCTCTCTTTCTCTCACACACACATAGACACTCACTGTTTCTCACGCTCTCTCACTCTCTCTCTCCCTGACTCTCTTTCCTCTCTCTATCACTGGAGGGTGGGGGAGGGGGTTCATTCACCAGGACATGCAGGTTTCTTTTGATGTTGAGAAAGTGTCGACGTCCCACTTATACCTGCACACAAACTCACACATGCTCATATATGTATTACAAAACTATTACTATACAGGTGAGACGATAAAATGATATTTAAAAGTGGGGCCGCCTGAGACCCAACGACGTACAGGAATGGTAGTTCAGAAGCGACGTATGGCGAGGATTAATTAATTATTATTAGAGAGGATAGAATTGACATTTTCAAGTGTTTTTTTGTTTTTTTTTATAACAATAATATGATGTCTAAAATGGAACGGGAATAAAGATATATTGAAAGATACATTGAAAATATCTATTTTATGATCAGTTAGCTGTCAAACTTGTCAAGGAATTTATTCAAAGGACAATTATTGCAAAGAGTGGCATGCGCCTTCTGCAAGGAAAGGTTGTTCTAAAACCAGAATGTTACCTCTCTGGCAACAAATGAATGCAAAATGAAAAGTGAAATACAGGTAACTATAAAAACTCATAGGCCTTCATTTCTTAATTTAAATTCACTTTGACATCTAATTAATTGCTATTTTCTTTTCTTTTTGTTTCAATCAGATGTTAGCTTACCAGCACTGTTCATGCCATACAAGACTGGCAATGTGTTTAATCCAAGAGCTCATCAATACTTTCATCCAACCGGTATCTATGCTACCATGATAATATGATATAGTACACTGTGTACAGGCTTTTGTAATATGAAGTGTAATTGATTCTCCAAATCTTTAATACATATTCTATTTTAAACACTTCATTTCTTGACCTCTATTATATTTATACAGTGTAATCCGCTTATATCAACATGCTTTGGGAAGTGGATTTGATGTCATTATATAAAAATGTTGATAAATAAAAATACAAAGCCAAAGAGGGGATAACAAGGGGAAGTCAGCGATAAAAAGACAACAATATTACTTAACCTTATTGTAAACGTGTCTACCTTCTACAGCGTGAAGCAAGATAATGAACGTGAAGCTGAGATGTAGGCCTACACAACTACATAGTCATGTCATGTAGATCTAACTAGGTTTCTTTGTGATGATGGGCAAATAAGAGGGGAGGGGGCTTTGGGACTACTGGTACCTTGCTAGCAACGCGATGCACACACTACACGCTAGTGCATACTTTGCTACATGCATGCTTGTAAGGCCTGTTATGGCCACTTGCTTAGGGAAAGGGAAAGGGAAAGGTGAGGCACTGACAGCGACAGAATGGGATGGGGATGAGGAGAGGGGGTAAGGAAGTGATGCCCATGGCGCGGGACGCACACGTCTATGACATGAGGCACTGTACTGTGTGGGGTAAGACTTTATGTAGCCTATTATTATACACTGTGTAGGCCTACATGGCCTATTAAAGCCTGGTGATCCATATACTTGAAGGGTATGCAGACTAATAAAGAACTAATGTGTTAACAGTTAGCGTGGTATTTTCCCCCATTTATTTTTCGTGGTCTTCGCCACGTTGGCTACCCATAAGAAGCATGTCGATAAAACGGAGTAGGCCGATATAAGAGAAGTTATTATGTAAATATATTGAAGGAAAAACTCTGTAACTGGAAAATATGTCGATATATCAAATTGTAGATAAATCGGCTGTCGATATAAGTGGATTATAATGTATTTTGAAAAATGTATAAGAATAATGAAAAAATAATTGAATTTAATTTTAAACTATTTTGGTTTTTGTTCTTATCTCTGCTTGGTTAGTAATGATATTATGTTTAGTATCATCAGTCATCGTGGCCTTGAAGGCATAATTTTTTTTTATACTCTAATAATTTTCATTTCTTGTGCATATTGGATGTAAATTTGATTGTTATTGTATTTTCATTTTCAGATTTATTTTTTCAAATATAGAGCTTTTTGATATTCTTTTAATAAAAGAATTTATGAATTTGTCAAAATACCCCCAAAAACTCTACTTTGACTTTGTATACATTTTATACCATCAAACTTTTGATTTTCTCACTTTGTACAACGTTTTTCAGGTGCTACTGATGCTAGACTTACACAGCCACCCTCTGTCTTCCAATTGCCTCCTTTGCCTAATAGTGTATCCTTCAATATTGTAATTTGCAAAGGCATAGGGATAACTGCATTTTGAAAGAGATTTTCATTTATTATAAGCCTTTATTTTTTGTCTGGTGCTTACAAGAGGAACATCTTAAATCGTACAAACAAACAAGATCATCAAGAGGAGGGAACTAAATAGGAGTCTATAGTTTTAAACTTTAGGTTACTGGTTGCTTTATATTTGTGTATTGATTGGTTCAACGTGCTTTCATGAGTTTATTCATATTTTTATCAACATGGATGAATTTTTTTCTAAAGCAATTTTTTCATTAACTTGTGTGAGGAGAAAACCTAATTCTTTAAAACTCTCCAGCTTTTAGAGATGGAGATTAAGAAATTAATACCATTTGATGGTCATTTTTTATGAAAATATGAGTTTTAATGAGATCTATACATTTGAATTCAGGAAGTTTTATAACAATGATTTAAAAAAAAACCCTTCATAAATTCAGTCAGGAAGAATTTTTTCCATTCTGAATTCTAATATATTTAATGTACCAAATGAAAAATTTGAAAATTCATTAAAATTTTGAATAATAATTTTTTTTTAGTGATCCATGTTTATTTTCAATATGTCGGTCATTTCTATAGCAAATGATCTTTCAAAAATATTAATTTTTTTCTTTTCAATCTTAATTTTATGACCACTTCATCATATATCTAGAGGGATTCATACTAGATCTGATAATTGAAAAACATTTATTTTCTCGTAGCTTAGTAGCATAAGCATATTGCCCTTAACCCATTAACAGAAATTGTCTGTTGTCAATTTGTTTGAATTAAGCAAAAATTTTCATAATAGGGGCCCAGCCTGGCTTGTAGAACGATACATTCAGCAACAACAACCCCTAAATGAAGATTGTCCTCAAACTCCTGCTCCTACTTCTGCATTACCACAAGTCACCACAGCATCAGGAAAATCTGCATACAACGATGATGTTATGGTAAAGGATTTGATTGTTAAGTAAAAACTTCAGCAGATCAGTATTTTATTTTTTAATTTCATACATAATTTCTATTATTCCCAATTTATTGATTTTTTTCAACTTGCTGAATATAGTGGGTTTGACTGTAATTGTACAATGTGATATCCTAATTTCGCCACAATAATACAGCATCTTGTAAAGGATGGGGAGAAATTGTGGGTCAAGGTTAAAGAACAGATATGTTGTTGTTGTTGTTGTTTTGTTTTTTTTTTCTTTTCTCTCTTTCTTTTTTTTGCATTTATGCATTTTGTGTTTTCCATTGATAATTTAATATAATTAAATTACATGTAATAGAATGCCACTTTCAAATAAGTGCTAAAGAACAAAAGGTTTATCATTCTCATTGATTAAATGATTTGCGACAACCCTTATTGTTAACTACATTTGTAAAGTTCAATGAAGATCGTAAATGAAATTCGAAAATTGGTATTAATAATAAAAAAAAAATTATTATTATTTTAATGTGTTGCTTCTTTTTAATACCATCATACTTAAAAATATGATTATAAACAGCATCTTTATTGATTCTTTTCTATCAAATATTTATCTTCTTTTTGTTGTTGACAGGAATCACCATCCAGTCCGCCCAGTATACAACCAGATTTAGAGACATGAGAAGTGCCTCAAATTGTATTTTCACATATAGTACTACGTTTATCAAGATCTGAATGGGATGAAAGACAGTTTGATGAGAAAATCATTGTTTTAATACGTTTCCGTTAACATGAACATTATTTTCTTTTTGTTTCCTATTCACACATCATACTCATTTGATCTCAATGGTTTACAGTGTGTTACAGAATTTATATTGATTATTTTCTGGGGTTTTTTTCTATAAACTCTCTTTTCACACTTTAGCTATCTATAACAATAATGCACATAAAACATTATGTTAAAAAAGTAATAACAAAAAAAAAAAAGAAAACAAACAATGAAAGATATTTCAATTTCATTTTTATACATAAAAACTTCACATCTTGTTTTATAATATAAGACGCTGCAAAAGAAAGAAAGAGGTCTTCATGTAATTTTTTCATTATTTATTGAACACTGTACATTGAGCGCCAGAGTTTATGATATGGCATCCTCTAGTTGGACTGAGAAGTGCGCAGGCAATGAAATTATCCCCTTGTACGTCCATTGCAAGAGACAGGCATGAGGTAGCCTGACATTTTTGGCAAGATTTCTGCTTCTTGATCAGAAATTTTCATTTAACTGATGTGATTATAAAAATAACCTTTGCTTGGAGAGTATAAGCTACCAGCCAATGAGATTTTTTTGAAGTTAAACCCACGGTTTTGTTATTCATTTATAAAATGACCCTTTTCTCTGTGTTTAGGTCCAGTACGCTTCATGACCAATTTTTTTCTCTATGAAGTGAAGAAACACACATGTCCAGGCATTGCTTCTTGCACACATCATGAGCTTTTCTTGGGTTAAGATAGGGGATTAATGTGTATTGGCTATGTGGGAATACTATGGATATTAATACAATCATTTTATTTATGTCAAATTTATAAAATTGGTTTGTATAAAAGATATGAAACTGTTGATAACCCATGTAAAATTGTACTATTGAATTTTGTTGTATATGACTTGTATAATGAAAACTATTACCAAAGGACACTAATTTTGTACATTAATGTAATATAATTTGATGTACTAGTAATATTATATCAAACATTGTAAGTTTTACCACCCATAGTGTTAATGTTCTTAAGAATGCACAGAGAGATTGTATAACTCCTCATGGTTTTCTTTCCAGAAATGTTTGCTCATTTCTTATGGGAAACCAAGCTATAATGTAAAAAATCAAAAACAAATATTTAATTAATGGAATAAAAATAATTGTTTGAATATATGAACATTGTTCTGGCGTTTTTGTTGGTTTCTTTTTTGTATTATCACTTAATCGAAAAAATCACAAAATCGAGATGATGAATGTAAGGGGTTCTTTGGGTCTTTTTTGGTCAATCTATGTCAATTATATTATTTGAGATTTTTTCTTTACTAATGGTGTACAGTCCAACCCGGTTATTTAAATTTGGTTATTCTAAATTCCCGTTTAATAAAAATGTTTTGAAAAAAATAAAATGTATTATTTTTGTATATATAAAATGACTGGTTAATCCAAAGTTTTATCTGCCTCGACACGCTTAATCCATTTTTTTTTGTTATTTTTTTTTGTGGTCGGTAGAGAACAAAAATTCTAACAAGATGAAAAAAGGCCTGTCAAAAATCAAATAATAACTTCACGATAGATCCACACAACATGAACAGGCAAATTAATATTAAATGCAATTATGGTAGATACACAGATTACAGCACAAATTATCACAACAGACACCATGACAGACAATCACTTTCAAGAATGGTTAAATGGATAACACTCAGACACTACCTCAAGATTAGAGACCATTGTCTTTGATAACGTTAGAAACGGCTCCAAACAGACATCCATTACTTCAGAATGTGAGAAGCTCAAAAATCATTTTTATGTTACTATGCAAAAAGAAAAAAATAAATAACCTTGAAATGCAGCCAATGACGGTCCTGTAATATTTGGACACTACGTGCTGTTTATACATCAACAAGAAACATGGATAATATATAAAAAGAGTGGAGACTAGTGCTGCCCCCCGTAAGCAAAAACGATGAAAGGTAAAAAATAATGCTTTTAAAAATTGTATTATTATCCATCAACTATCTTTCAAAAATATAGCGAGAAGGAGATAACACAAAAAAACAAAACAACAACAACACAGGATGATTTAATTCATCATCGTCCACAGATAAGGGAAGTTATATTAAACTTGCTGCAATTTATCGTTTTTGTAATATTCATTTCAGCTTTGCACTTCATCTTTTTAAAATATTATGGCGTCTTTTAGGCATGGGAATATAGATCTAGGCTTATATAACATTCATTTACCTTCGTTCATTTATGGCACTTGCGTGACAAACTTTTGCAAAAATATAATTGAAGGGAGTCTAGATACCAGTTCAATAATATTAATAATAATGTAAATAATAATTAAAAAAAAGCATTCTTATATAGCTTGTCACTAAATGTGATCAATGCACTTTAGGCTACAGAATTTCCCTGGCAGGCCATCTTCTCAACCCTCCGGGGGGCATAAAGAGGTGTGACCCGATGAAAGGAGCTCCTCTGTAGCATGCTGACAAGATCTTCCTCTACCAATAGCCAGGTACCCATTTTACACCTGGGTACGGTCTGGAAATGTATTTAAGAGTCTTTCCCATAAACTCAACATTGCGCCCAATCGGGATTCGAACATAGTTTCTTCGGAACAGCACTCAACCCCTTCCAGCCATCCTGCTTGTGTTGTTGTTGTTCCAAGCCATTCCTCAATGTCTTGTTCCCATAATGTTTTGGTCTTCATCTTTATCTTCTGCTTCGCTTCCAATTTTGCCGCCAGATACGCTTCTCCAATGTTCTTTGGTTTTCATCTTTTAATGATAATTATTTGTAAATGTATTGTAGATTTAATGCCAATTTTTAATCGAGCCTAGATTCTATTATTATTTTAATAGCTTGTACAAACAGCGAATTGACACAAAATAGGTATCCCCAACACAATGCACACTAAAGCGCGTCCATGTCTTACAAGGATTTGAGATGTTTTTACCTCAGCAATTCCAAGTGACAATGCACAAGATTAAAGATCTCATGGGAATGTTCCACGGAGATTTTTGATGATAATAGGTATGTAGACTTGATTGGAATATTAAAAACTGGATGATGTTGTTTGTGATATACCGTATACTTAAAGGTAAAATTAGTCAAAATTGAAGATAACCCACTGATAGAGATATAATTGTAACATAAATCTATTTATAGTATGTTAAGTGTGAATCGTAATAAGTCTTTAGTCGTCGCATGTTTTACTTTGCTTTTTATGGGGCTACAGACTTGGCACATATGGATGAATTAGTATCGTTTGTGTTTTGTTTGTAATAATTTGATTTATTGTTTTGTGTGTTTTTACTTTGGGGGAGTGGAGGGGAGAGAGGAACAACATGTGTATAATATACATATTATGTTTTGTTGATTTTTAAATAATTTCTTTTTATACCGTTCCCCTCCGATGAGATACCGGTACCACCTTTTCATGTGTAAATTGACAACTCTCTTTTAAGATGTAGAGTAATGCACCACCTTTTCATGTGTAAATTGACACTCTCTTTTAAGATGTAGAGTAAATTGACACTCTCTTTTAAGATGTAGAGTAATGCACCACCTTATCATATGTAAATTGACACTCTCTTTTAAGATGTAGAGTAAATTAACACTCTCTTTTAAGATGTAGAGTAATGCACTACCTTTTCATGTGTAATTTGACACTCTCTTTTAAGATGTAGAGTAATGCACCATCTTTTCATGTGTAAATTGACACTCTCTTTTAAGATGTAGAGTAATGCATCACCTTTTCATGTGTAAATTGACACTTTCTTTTAAGATGTAGAGTAATGCACCACCTTTTCATGTGTAAATTGACACTCTCTTTTAAGATGTAGAGTAATGCACCACCTTTTCATGTCTAAATTGACACTCTCTTTTAAGATGTAGAATAATGCACCACATTTTCATGTGTAAATTGACACTCTCTTTTAAGATGTAGAATAATGCACCACTTTTTCATGTGTAAATTGACAATCTCTTTTAAGATGTAGAGTAAAGCAACTTAAGAAGAAGATTATGTCAATATCAGTATTATGCGAGTAAAACTAAGCATGGAGTGATGCATTGTCAATAATTATCGTATCATATCATTAAGTCACTATAAAAAAATAATAATTATAATTCATGTGTCCATTAATAATTCAATATTTACCACTGTCAGCAATTTTGATATTGCCAGCAATTATTTTGCAATTTTAGTTATTTTTAGCAACTTTAGTACAAAGAAAATAAGAAAATTTGCAATTTGGTTTCAATGTCTGCTCGTTCTGGGAGCAATTTCACCCCTTTTGTATTGGGATTTCATATGCAATTTTCCGTAGGACCAGATAGGCAATGAAAGTATGTTAAAATTAGTAACAATTTACTCATTTCTTCAAACAACTTTTTTCCCCCCACTTTCACCATTATCATTAATTTGAAAGTCAAGATATTTTGTAAGTGTTACATAATTAATGATTTTATTGTAATAATAATGTTGATAATAACATAATAACATTTATATAGCTCTCACTAAAATAATCAGAATGCCCATCCAGAGCGCTTTCTCACATCAACCTACACATTTTCAATATAGTAAAACCTCGATTTATCCCCCTTCCCTCATATCTACCGCCAATCCCGCCTACCACCAGCATTTGGCCTTGGCACAGAAATTCTACTATATAAAAGTCTACCTATGTCTCGATATACCGCCTACCGCCATCCACCAACATTTGGCACAAGCATCCTATAACAAAATCATTTCAATATGACCAAATATATCGCCAAAGCATTTTTTTTTTTTAAAGAAAAAATTATGATTGAAAAAATGAGAGATCGCCGGCAAAGTAAATAATGGACTAAAGAATAGAGTCTGTAACCATGACACCACGATGAAAACAACTCTCGTATTACTTTGTGGAATTCTCAGAGTTCATTTACTTCCGGCCAGATTTCTGATTTTAATGTTTAACGAGATTATAGCCAATGTCGCATAAAGACTAGGAGATATTTAAGACGGGTTGTTAGAACAAAATAAGATTGCATGATAACCTTGCATGAGTACCGACATGCCTTTGTGACACTTTGTCTTTTGATGCAGACCTCTTCATAAGTTCCGCTTAAGTTTAGCCAACATGTAGCTACTCAGTACTAGTAGCCTTCCTGCCAACCTACCCCTTCCCTATCCCTGGGAAACATCACATCTATACACCTGGTGACGTCATGACATCACCGACAATGCCCGTATCATAAGTGGCAATCGAATGAAATTGAAGGGAGAGGAGGGGTGTGATTCCGTGGTTTAGTCTCAGTCATGGCATTGTGAATGGATCTAATTACTATTATTGGATGGAAAAAGGGGGGGGGATAGTGGGGGGGAGGGAGGGGAATAAATAACAATAAAAGCTTGTTGCCCTTGTATAACGCCAAATTCGCTATACCGCCAATTTTTCGCTGGAACGGATGCTGGCCGTATATCGAGGTTTCACTGTACATGTACATGGAACAAGCCATTCTCTTATAAATTGTAAAACACGTATACTGATATAAAAGAGCTCTATCTGATTACGTAATTTTCAATATATCATTATTTATCGTTATCATAATCTTCTTGTAGAATTTTAATATAATGAATAATTCGTTGAATTAATTATTATAGTTATTCATCATTTAAATTACTGCATTACAAGCTTATGAGGCGTCCCCAAGAAAGGTGTTCATTCAAGATTATCCTCCAATCCTAGTCTTGTGCAAAATAGAATTTTCTCGATGTTCACCATTACAGGCAAGAAAAGTGTAGACATCTTAGATTTTTGGTTTCTTTTGTTTTTTTCTTTTTAATTTATCTTAGGTTTTTATTTTTCATTGATGTATTGGAATCACTTATTTCCACTACCTTGGTCTGCTATGTTTTTCTCCACAGATATATTATTTTAGAGGATTCTTTCACAAATTATTATGCTTTATACATAACTGTAGACTTTTTGTGATACAGATTATAGTACTGGACAAAATAATCACACTATCATATGGTATCAAAGTTATGGCCGACGTTTGGCATGACCTTTGAACTCTTTACTGCTAACCAAATTTACATGTCATGTGCTAAAGAAATTTAATTGCAACCGTACGTTCTCAAGCAGGTTTGGAATTATATCCAGTAATATTGCCTTGAAACACCCATCTTGACAGGGAAAATGGGATTATAAGCAAGAAAGGAAAGAATACGTCATCAAAAGAGAATGGTAGATCAAGGAATGTAACTTTTATTTTCCAAAACGCTCTAGACATTAAGATAGAGCATGATGCACCGAGTAGGCCCCACACCAACAGCGCAGTGAATGGAGAATTAAGGGTACTTATTTATCAATTGATTCGCAAACGCGAAGATGATAATCAATTTGATGGCGATCTGATTTTGATATAAATGCTTCGTCTATATCATTATCGATTAACAAGATTGGTTCCGTAAAATAGGATGAATTCTAGATTGTAAAGTTGTATTGCTGTATTGAACTTACCATTTACACTACTTTGGTAATGTCAGCATTTTCTTATAAACAGCCCAGTGTTCTTATACATGCATGTATAAACATGTGACCTCGTAAGATTATGGTCCATCTCTGATAGGACTTGGTACTCATATTTTTATCCTAGCAACTTAGGGATAGGGGCAGAAGGAACCCCGAAAAAATTGGATCTCAAATTCAAGCCTGCACGGATTTGAACCAGGGACTCTTGACTTGATAGGCGGGCACCTTACATGCTTCCCCGAACATTTTACTTTAAAATGTTTAAAATCTGTGCATTCTGTGCCAACAAGCCGGTACGTTGACTAGGGGGGGGGGGGGGGGATGCGTGGGCACACTCTCCCTGTTCTTTTTTTGAAAAAATGGAAAAAGCTCTTCTGGATACTTTTTATTTCAAATGGTTAAAATAAGGTGCATTCTGGACTGCGAAGCAGGTTCGTCAACTAGGGGGATCCGGGGGCACGCTCTCCCGGGGTAATTTTTGAAAAAAAATGGTTATAAATCTGTGCAATCTGGTGCATTCTGGACCTTGAAGCAGTTACATTGACTAGGGGGGTCTGGGGGCACTCTCTCCCGGATAATTTTTTTTGGAAAAAATGGTTAAAATCAGGTGCAATCTGGGCCACGAAGCAGGTGCGTGAACTTGGGAGGGGGGGGGGGGGGGGGGGG
>JASKDV010186233.1:0-12002 GCA_032466395.1 Aegires albopunctatus
ATTATTATTATTATTATTATTATTATTATTATTATTATTATTATTATTATTATTATTATTATCATTATTATTATTAGATAAGGGCATTGCCAGTGAAGGAAGATTTAGGCCCAATGTACAAGCCAGAATCAGTAATAAAGATTTTAATAAAGTTGAAAGTCTAACGAGGTACCCTAATGATCCAATATTCAATAATCCATCTTCTAATGATGATTGACATAATCTGCATTCCGTTCTTCCCAACACTATGATTATGGAATAATCTAACAACAGAAATATAGGAGAGCGAGAATGTTGATGTTTCTAAGCATAAACTGCAAAGTCAGCATATTATTTTTAACCATATTAATAAGGTCATTTGACTTAACACTCACTATTATTATGTTTGTCAGTTAAACCGAAGAAGATATTTATATATCATGTACATATTGTGATTTAATAATGATAGAAAATTAATGTGCAATTTAAGTTATCAAATACTAGTTTAGATTATTGACAACACTAGTTTAGATTATTGACAATACTAGTTTAGTTTATTGACAACACTAGTTCAGTTTATTGACAACACTAGTTTAGATTATTGACAACACTAGTTTAGATTATTGACAATACTAGTTTAGCTTATTGACAACACTAGTTTAGATTATTGACAATACTAGTTTAGATTATTGACAACACTAGTTTAGATTATTGACAATACTAGTTCAGATTATTGACAACACTAGTTTATATTATTGACAATACTAGTTCAGTTTATTGACAACACTAGTTTAGATTATTGACAACACTTGTTTAGATTATTGACAATACTAGTTTAGCTTATTGACAACACTAGTTTAGATTATTGACAATACTAGTTCAGTTTATTGACAATACTAGTTCAGATTATTGACTAGTTCAGCTTATTGTCAACACTAGTTCAGCTTATTGTCAACACTAGTTCAGATTATTGACAACACTAGTTCAGATTATTGTCAACACTAGTTCAGCTTATTGACAATACTAGTTCAGCTTATTGTCAATACTAGTTCAGCTTATTGTCAACACTAGTTCAGCTTATTGTCAACACTAGTCCAGCTTATTGTCAACACTAGTTCAGCTTATTGTCAACACTAGTTCAGCTTATTGTCAACACTAGTTCAGCTTATTGTCAACACTAGTTTAGTTTATTGACAATACTAGTTTAGTTTATTGACAACACTAGTTCAGCTTATTGACAACACTAGTTCAGCTTATTGACAACACTAGTTTATTGTCAATTTCATTATCGCTAGGTCAAGGACATAACCCTGTTATTAGGAAGATAAGGCAGAATGCATCTGTGTTTGATCAAAACAATAAATAGTAGTATACTAATTTCGCCATGAGACACGCATTTATTCCACTCACAACAGTTCATCATTTCACTACCTTTATGAAGTTCAATATCAGATAAAAGATAAAGATGGATCTATAATCCATGCCCCGCTAAGTGATCACCCAACATAATTTACAACAATTTACGATTTTATCGTTCAAAATATTGACTAAATTCTTCTTTTTACTTATTAAGTTGTAACTTTAATTATTTAAAGAAGAAATGTGACGAGATCCCGTGACTTTAAACAATATATAATAATACGGAAGAAGGCCATGCTCCATCGACCAAATCAGGCCATGGTAGGCTGACTGTGCAATTGCGCATATTATTGTAATTATCTTTTTCCTTTCAAACTTGTTTGTAGCTCCAAAAAAAAGTCTGCCTGTTTCTGTCGTTCTGTCCGCGACCTGAGATTTTTAAGATGCTGTATAAAGAAGAAGTCAGTTATATGAAAACGTTGGTGGTATATCTGACTTCAATAAGGAGTTCTTTAGATTTTATGTTCACCTTGTCATGTACTAGGAGGGGAGTGTGTGTGTGTGTGTGTGTGTGTGTGTGTGAGTGTGTGTGAGTGTCTGTGAGAGTGTGTGTGTGTGAATAAATTAAAACTCCCTGTTGAAGGTAGTGAAAATCAGAAGAAAAAAATATTCTTTACTAAAACTGGAAGGATATGAATAATCTCATGTACGATACAATTTATCTCATTCTCTCGTTTCTTTGAATAATGTCACTGATGCAAGTTGGGGTGAGTGGAGTTTTCCAAAGACTTAATTGAAATCGACTTCTTTTTTTGAGAAGCTCGGTGGTCAAGTTGGTTAGGAACACTCTCACTGCTTTGGCAAGGCGATTGGATGCCGCAATTCTTTCTTGCTTCAGTAGATTTTTTTTCGTTTCTTCCTTAGTATGAAAATTGCCTTTCTCTCTTGGGGTTATACTATAATGTACTATATGTTTACAAATATTGTTACTACTACTACTACTACTACTACTACTACTACTACTACTACCACTATTATTACCACTTCTACTACTACTTTTATTACTATTACAACTACTACTACTTCTATTATTTTATACTACTTCTTCTTCTACTATTACTAATACTACTTCTACTACTAACAACAATTGTTAACATAATATATATTATAGTACATTATAGTATATCCCCAAGAGGGAAAGATAATTTTCATACAAAGAAAGAAACAAAAAATTTCAAGTAAAGCAAGAAAGAATCGAACCTGCAATCTCTGCCTGGGATCCAATCGCCTTGCTAAGCAATGAGAGTGTTCCTAACCAACTAGACCACCGAGCTTCTTTAATAAAGAAGTCATTTCAATTTTGTCTTTGAAACACTCCACTCACCCCCAAATGACAGTAATCTTGCGTTCGAAAATCCATATCGCTTCACTAGATCTAAATACAGACACATGTTTACAATCCTTTGTAGAACCACGGGACAACGAAGACAAATACATTGAATATAGTTCACACAACATATAGCATCGAAATCAACTGGGAAAGTTAATGCTAGAAATAAAGGGTATGAGGCAATGGGGTTTATACAAATAACAATAATTGTAAACATGTATTAAATTTTAGTGTAACCCCAAGAGAGAGAGACAATTTTCATACAAAGGAAGAAACGAAAAAAATTTAGTGAAACAAGAAATAATTGAACCCGCATTGCAAGCACCAAGAAGAATGACTACAACGAATTATACCAGATAATTATCAAAGATTATAATATGTACTCTTCTTGCCTCCAATCTTAGTGGACTTTTTGAAAGGTAAACCCAAAAACTACTCCGATATTAAAATACTTGACCGAGCAACACGCTAGCGCTCACCCACAAGTACAGCTTGCTAAATCTACGGAAACAATTTGCCATGCAGCTAAATAACATTTGTTAATAAATAGCTTTATTTTTCAATTTTTATTTTATTAAATTTCCATGGATATTTATCCCAATTTAGTTTATGTTACCAATAATTATCATCATGATTGTCATCATCATCATCATCATAACCATCATTATCATTATCAACATAATCAACATAATTATTATCATCATCACTATCATCATCGTTATCATCATCATCCTATAATGATTCACACCTGTCTACCAACTTGATTTATTTCCAGATACAAAGGTACATGTCAACAGGTGAAGAACATGGAGGTGACCAATGAGTGGATGGCCATTGATACTGATGACAATAAAAAAGACATGTATTATAGTAATAAGAAAAATAATGCACCTGACAGTACTCTCAACGATGTGAAAATAGAACTGTGTTACTACACAAAGAAACATTCAAAGACTAATGTGTGAATTAAATATATATTATTATCTATTACTGTACATATAACTTGAAATAATAACCCTATATTCTATGGTACTGGAAACAAAATTATAACAACAATGTGTATCAATGTATAATGATATCAACAATATACCGTTTAAAAACCAGTTACTTGACGGATAATGTTTTCCACATGGAAAATTTTAATGAAATGATTGACTTTGATCTTCATGATAATAAAGTTACTGGTACCGCATGTTTTATATGTTTATTATATGATTTGTTTAAAGAACGTTATTGTATTATTGTATTAAAGAACATTGAAAGTATTAAAAATGTAATACGACAGTAAAGATAAGCATGTTTAGTACATCCTAAAACCCAATATAAAGAGGCAACAATCAGCAGACGTAGACCCTTCCAGACAGGCTGAATTCATTAATGTATCTAAGATATGATAGGGACTACACAACTAACGTTCCGATCCCAGTCTCCGATGACACGCCACCACATTTCGTCTTCTCAGAACACAAGTTACAAAGTCAATCTAAAACACTAAAAATATAACATCACTTTGAACCATCAGGCCAAGACAACATTAGACAACAACTGTAATATCAACAACTTACCTATTCTCATCTGTACGTATGCCTTTGTTTCTTAAGAACTCAATGCCGGTACCATTACCTTAAATTAAAAAGTCACCCCCTGAATGTCTAAATGACTAGAAAAGTATCTCTGACAAACGTTATCGTGAAATATTTCTAACATGCTGTGTAAGATTCACTAACGCTCTGTTTAATTTTCTCCAATTTGCCTATAAGTTGGAAAGAGTTGCAGATGATGTTATTAACATCAATACTCACAAAATACTTAAATCATGTTGGAACAAGAAACGATAACGTTAGAAATCTGTTAATACATTGCAACTCAGCCCTCAACTCTATATACTTTTATATAGTGTATTTCCACCAGCTATACCCAATTTGCTTTACAGAGATTCCCTGGCAGGCATTGAAATCCAAAATCCTTCTAAAAAATCGCGGGGCATACAGCGGTGCGGCCCAATGAAAGGCGCTTTACTCTAGCACAGTGAAAAGATCTTCTAAGTCTGGGATGGTGATTAACATGCATGTAAAGAGTTTTTCCCAAAAGCTCAACATCGCGCCAAACCGGAATTCAAATCTGGGACCTTTCGAACACCAGCCCGAAAGTCTACCACTAGACCACGATACCACTATTCAACCAACAAACCAATACCTGAAACTCGTTCATGACAACATTGCTACAATTTTGAATTTATTGTAACTTTTTATTATGACTATTCTCACAATTCTAAGTCAAGCAAGAAACATTCATCAGAAATAATTGATATAGACAACAGAGATATTATGTGGAAACAAATAGTCGTCATTGTACTAAATAGTACAGAGAATTGGTGATGATGATGATGGTGATGATGATTGTATTGATGAATATTGTTATCATTTGAACCAAATGAAGGCCACTGGGGAAAATCCAGACAAGTCACATTGGAAAAACATTAAAATATTTGAGTTTGAAACTCCACCAACAGTTTTCTGGAGATCGCACGGATTGTCAAACCAATTCCCATTGCAGTCATCTTTAGTTGTTGGGTTAAGAATACATTGGAGAAGATCATTTCTGTTGTCGAGAATTATTGAAGTTAGAATGGATGCCAGTCTTCAAATTTTCTTAAGTGACATGTCTGGTTTTTCCCCTGTGGCCTTCAAATGTCTCTAGACGATACATTGTCACGATCACAATCTCCGTACAGGCATCCCTTTCTCCCTACCCTAGACCTGTTGAACTAACCTTTATTAGACTACGGGGTTAGTGGCAGAATGATCCAAACCTTCAGGATACGATTCATTTAGTGATTATTAAGTTTTATCCCTGACTTTAAGTGGAATTAACTAAATGAACACAAGTTGTTGTGAGTAATAGTCATGTATATTATGACATATTGTTTTGTTGTTGTTTCTTTACACATGAAAAGTTTAGATCATTCTAACGATATGGACGTGGATTTAGTCAAACTGACAATACATGGCTGTAGACCTGGCTTAGAAAAAGTTGAGGTTAACATGATGTTAGAAGAATAACAGATGGCCAGTTAGTAACAAATGTTGTTATAAAGTTTATAAAGCAGTCTTGGAAAACTCCTAGCTCACCAAGTTAGTGGAAATAAGTAAATTCAATATAACAGCCTCCCAAAACCTCATGTTTCTTTAGTTGAATCCACTATGTGTAAAAGGCCGAAAAACGAAACGAACAGGCAATAATTATTTTCCACAAAAATCCTGGAACATTCTCTAGCTATGGTTACGGCCTTACACAGCTGTTGACCTAATTCCAAAGTTAAAATGAGGAGGCAATCATGGCTGCTTCTGTATTCACAGTGGTATCGAATACGGACTTGGTATCGACTCCAAATGAGACAGTTTTGTAGGTAGATAGAACAAACATAGAAAGGTTTGGTTAAAAGCTGGCCATCTCGTTTGGATTTTCATTGCAATTCAAATTTCTTCATGAGGTGAGTCGTTTTGTTTGGTTTGAATCTAATAATCTGTTATTATAAATTTTAGATTAGATATAATAGAAAAATATAGAAGCTGAACTCCCGTTGCATGAACAAATTTCTATTTGAATTTAATAACAGATATAGATCTAAATATTATAAATAAGAAAGGGAGAAGATGGTAGTGTGATGAACAGGCGGAGAGAATGTTGGAACAAGGTTAAAATGATTCTTCCTACTTTGCTACTCGATCTGATATAAAAAATTATATTCAAACGTACAACACATAAAGGATTTTTCGGGTTTTTCAATTCCCAAAACTACACAAACTAAGGAAAATTCGAAGCACTACCGACCATTTGCCATGAGAAATGCCACGCCAAGGTAAGTAATAGGTAAATGATAGCTAAAAAAAAAATATCGATCCAAATGTGAGACGAACCCACAACGTTTGTTTACAAGTCCATCGCCTTATCCACTCAGCATGTCATGATTGAATAGTCGCAAACAATAATTATAACTTTCATGCTAAAAAGCATGTCGTCAAAGAGATCTTCTTCTTCTTCTTCAAATATACTGACACAAGTCAACTGGTTTGAGTATTACTGTCAATACGCCAAAATCATAATATATAAAAAATCTAAATAAATAAATATGCTAGAGCAGACTAATAGGCTTATATTATTATGTAGATTTCAGTATTCCATATTGTAGCTCATGTTTAAGATTATCAACTAATAAGAGCGTTGTCGTAGATGTAAATACTAAAATGTGTGCACAAAGTGCGGTTGACATTTCATAATAAATAAAACAATCAAAGGATAATATACACAATTATAATGATCATGGATAATTTCATCTTACCGCATTCAGTGGTTTAGACACCTGTTCTGACAGGCAGGGTTGTGTTTTAAGACATTTGGCCAAATGGTATACAAGATGTAAGTCCGATCACGATGGATTAGCCAATGAAATTGATCCATTAGGGGATAGTCTTTGGGATGCATAATCTCAGAGATGAAAGCAAAAGGAAAAAAAGGAAAATCTCGTAAAAAAAAATTTTCGTTATATTATTAGAATTAACAATTACACCAAGTTTTGTTTTGTTTTGTAATCACCTCGTAGATATTATTCCTGGACATCTTTCCACTTCCATTTTCACTAGAAATCTGCGATTTATCTCATACATTCATTTTCACATTCTTATTCTTCATCGTAAATATTCTTTAATATACCTTCAACTTATGTCATAGAACTAAATTTAATCTGGATTAAGCTTTAGCTACAAGTTTTGAATCTATTTCAGATCTTTATTTCTGATATTCATCATCAAGATTTAAATTCCACATTCTACCACTCTATATTTTATGTCAATCTCATTGGCCCTTCATTCTAAATCGAGACAACCGTACGTCAATTTTCATCTATCACAGAGGATCCACCGCGGTTTTGAGGATGAATATAAAGATAAGTTCAAATTAAGTTTGACCTTTCAATCACCTATTTAGTTTTTACGAGTTGACTCGTTGCAGCGTTACTTGGAATTTTTAAACAAAAACAATACGTGAAAAAGCTCCCGTGGGAAAAAAACAAAAATAAAACATGAAAAGCTAAAAGTGATCCATGTATTTAATCTATACAATCAGAACCAAAATATTGACGACAATCAGGTCTATAAGTTTAATTTGGATTCTATTAGCCATAACAGATTAATAGAAGTAGTAGTCTATATCTATAGTTTGATTAAGAAATAACATTGGAGCATGGCCATTATTTTAACCCAAGCTTACTTCTATACCAAAATTTGACCCAGATCTAATTCTTTATCTTGCTATTTTGATTTTTAAATCTAAATCATATCAAAATGTGGAAGAACCGACTTATTTTAAAGATAACCCATTTTCGTACCCTAAGTAAGTTATTTACATATACATGTACTTCAAAATCCACATCTTACGGCTTACGATTATTTACAAACTTAAAGGAAATTGCCTTTTTGACACTAATGAACCATTATTATTTCGTCCGCTGGAGTAAAATATAACAAATTGTCTTAGGTCTAAAGTATTCAAAAGGGCTATTTCGTTGATGGAATAAAGGAGAGAAAATCGTTTGCAATAGGGAAACTAATGACTTAATTGAAAATTTTTCACAAATTTGGATTGCTTCCCACCTTCATCAGAAATTTCATAACAATGACATTTGTGCGAAGCGCTTTCGGCGGAATCGACAGCGAACGTTCATCCATAAACACACACACACACACACACACACACACACACACACTCACACACATACACACACTCACACACATACGCACAAACAGGGAATTTTATAACATAGATTAAACAGTTAGTGGCAGAAAGAAATATAGATCTACAATGTAGCTAGGCCTTGATGCAGATTGAATTTTAAAACCACTTGAAAAATCTTATTGTATCGTGACGATTACGGCATAACACTAAATCTGGATTTCAAAATAGGGTGATTCAGAATGAAGACCTATTGGCTATAAATCTGGATCTAGTCAAGTAAGACATGCTCTGAGTATGAAGCTAAACTCCAATGAGATTTAGAACTCCGGAGCTTATTCTCACTGATCCCATTCGATAAATCATATTTTCATCTGCGACCCTTTGATGAACCACAGAATTTGACCTAAAACGATGACAGTTTAAAACATATAACATGAGCGTAAAAGTACAAATATTGTCATCTTGGCTGGCCCGAGCCGATTTGTTTTCTGGAGCCGAGATTTAAGTAGATCTCCTATCCTAGTTCTAGCTAAGCTCGAGATCTCAAGCCAGATCTACCTGTCAACCTTTCACATGTACATTATAGTTATGTTTTTCTCCAGTTAAGAGAATTAAGAGTCTAGATCTAGATCTACATCTTCGTTTATAATACAGATCTAGATTCTGGAGATCACGTTATCATCCCTAGTCGATTTCATCACATAGCCAGTCGTTTTCTAGACTCACTTTCAACCAGACTACCAAAGATCTAGCTCTGATCTTTTATAAGCAAATTTGTCAAAGTTTACAGACCCGTCGTTACAACCTCAATGAATGTGATCAAATTGACTGTGAATAAAAACTATTGAAGTAGGCCTAGTCTAAGATTGTTATCAAGTTTAAGGCAGTGGCCGACAGTGATATCAAAATTGATTCGAAATTACTAGGTCTAGATTAGATCTAATTCTTTGAGAGAAACAACACAAACAAAGCAAGCAACCAAACAAGACATGCCGATATCGAAAATTGACACGAATATTGCATCGTGTGTTTTATACAGATATTTTGCAATTGAAAATCCCCATATTCTTAAACAAGCATTGAAAATGGGTTGTGAACTTAACTACATCTAATCTATCTCTATGTATTGTTGTTGGGTTTGTTTGTTTGTTTTCAAAAGGAATGAGGATATTATTCACCGATTAGAAAACCCCGACAGGAACACGAGTTATTTCAACTCTAAAAAGGTGACAGATGAAAATATAATTTATCGAATGGGATAAATGAGAATACATGTACGCACGCTCCTGAGTTCTAAATCTTACACAGAGCATGTCTTACGTGGCTAGAATCAGATATATAGCTAATATGTCTTGCTTCTGAATCATCCTAATGTGCATCAATCTAGAGCAATTAACCCCTAGAGCTGACTCAGCATGTGCTATGATAATCGATATGCCAAAAAACAATTTGCTAAACAGAAAAAGGAGATAGCTGTCAGCCGAAACAAGAAATCAAGACACAATATACCGAAAATAATATTAACAAATAAACTTATATACAATTTAATATCATATGTAATATATATTATACACTACAATATTATCAATACACACAGAGATAAAATATCCATAATTGTGGTGTACCAGAAGAGTAGGGAGAAGGCAAAGAAGACTGCCAACAAAAGATTATGAAGCTTTTCAAAAAGAAGACTGGGAACAAAAGATTATGAAGCTTTTCAAAAAGAAGACTGGCAACAAAAGATTATGAAGCTTTTCAAAAAGAAGACTGCCAACAAAAGATTATGAAGCTTTTCAAAAAGAAGACTGGCAACAAAAGATTATGAAGCTTTTCAAAAAGAAGACTGGCAACAAAAGATTATGCAGCTTTTCAAAAAGAAGACTGGCAACAAAAGATTATGAAGCTTTTCAAAAAGAAGACTGCCAACAAAAGGTTATGAAGCTTTTCAAAAAGAAGACTGGCAACAAAACATTATGAAGCTTTAAAAAAAAAAAAAAAATTGAAGTAGCAATCTTCCCTCCTTAGATCGAGGCTTCCCACAGAGTTGGAAAGAAAGTGGAAGATAATGACCACCACACACTAGCAGTTCAAGTGCCAGTTCGGGCCTGCGGAATTACTGCACAGTTCTCCTTCTGTTTATATTTATGAGCCCACACCCTACACACACCACAAACCACCGAAGATCAACATGGTTTCAAATGAGAATGAGGTTGCACTAGCCTGTCTAGATTTGAATGAAATCTAATTGAATCTGTGAGCGATTCGCAGAACTGCCCAGTTACTATGCAGTAACTGAACAGTTGCGAACTGCATAGTGTGTGGTGGTCATAAGGGATAAATAAATGGTTGTCCAAGCTAGATCCACATTAAAAGGCACAGGGATTGTCATTCGCGATGACCTTACAAATAGGAAGACACGATTACTGCAGGAAACTAGAGCACACCAAAATGTAAATACAACCTGAACCTCGGACAATTTTCTCTGGGTCAAAGATCACAGTGTGGAAATACTAAACATAATAAGCTGGGAATATCCAATAGAAGAGGAGAGGGCTCTATTGAATCGTGAGTCTACTCACTCTACTTCCGTTGACAATTCAAAAAGGTCAGGCATTCAACAACCCAGAGTCACTATACACTACGCAGATAAAGTGGCAGATTTGGAGTATCTAGTCATAAGGCCTCAATCATAGTGGCAAAAGCAAAGCCAATTTTTCGGGGGGGGGGGGGAGGGGGGAATGTAATTTGCTTGGTTATGCATGAATTCCACTCATACCAGCTTGTGTTGCTGTTATCAATCTACGTGTACTAATTTATGTCAAAGATCTAAGTTAAGCCATAATGGAGTAACTGGCTACATGTAATACGAATAACTTTTTTCCCTGAAAAAATCTGGATCCTTCCGCCATGTGATCGCGACCTTACTGAAAGACCACGTTTGAACATTGTCATTTACGATTGCTAAAGGTTATTCATGTGGAGCGTTCAGCCAAAAATCAAAACAAAACCTTTGCTTTCTTTTAAATTAATTAATTAATGTATTATTATTTACATCCTGAAATCAAGCCATTGTAATGGCTTGTTTTGATTTTAAATTGAATTCTGCACATGGAAAGTCTTGAGCAATTGGTGGATCGTCTAAGTAGTCTCCCATTACGGTTGTTACCACAGTAGCAAAATAATCCAGACTTTCTATAGAAAAAATATGTTACATACTCAATCCGTAGTGGATTAACCTCGCTCGCTGACATTGACACGTCTTAGTGAACTCGAGAAAAGTAAGAAGAGCTGTTGTGTTTGAAATTCATGCATCACATAACAGTGTTTTTCTGCTCATCGTTTCCTGGAAAAGTCTTGATTATTCTGCCACTACGATCGGTGTCTTATTACTAAACAGATCAAATCTGCCATTATACCTGCGTAGTGTGTGGCTGCTATTCATGCTTTGGTGAAGAAAATAATGGTTTGATATCTGCAAATGGCTAGTAACAACATAAAAATAAAATAACACAAGTACTCTTTTTATACACTCAATAAAAAA
>JASKDV010186244.1:0-12000 GCA_032466395.1 Aegires albopunctatus
TTATTATTATTATTATTATTATTATTATTATTATTATTATTATTATTATTATTATTATTATTATTATTATAACACTTTTTCCTACTTAAACATCAATTTTGTGGATTCACCTCGTGTCTTACGATTGTTCATCTGGATTCGAGTGCCGCATTTAATATAATCAATTATAGCAGCACGTCGTATCAGGATGATTGAATGTTTTGTATTATATTTCTTAGCATTCACAGGATTGGAAACAAACCAGTGGTTATTAAATTCAAATGTTTCAATTGCTTTCACCAGGAAAAAAGTTTTTCTTCGTCTATTGTATTTTGGCATTTTGATATTTCTTGCTTTAATTTTTTCACTTTCTTCGTATGACATAAACTGGGTTACAGGTAATAATAATACTTTAAAAAGTGATGAAAACAATTAAATTGGTGTTAATCACATTGGTGTACAATTCATGTTATAGACGGGAAAACTTGATGATCAACACCAATTCAATTATTGTTTTCATCACTTTAAAATACCAACATAGCTCAGAATGGTGTTTGTATTCTAACGCCATAGGCTAATAAATAAAAATGTTGAATGACATAGAACAGAATGCATTCAATACATTGCTTATGGATATAAAGGAAAGATAAAACTATGTCTATGAATGCGAGAAAATACTAGAGGATACAAAATATGCATTCATCCTTTTAATAATACATTAAATCTGAACATCATAATAAAGATAATACTTAGTCAAGTGTTAAGGATAGTATAATATCACTTATTGTTAGCTGATAACCTGACATTATAAAAGACATAATAGACTCTATGGTAACGCAAATGTTAAATATGACACCGTATTTTAAATCCAGAACAAAGTGTATGTTTCCTCTTAATCTCATTCATCAAAATGAAATAGTTTACATTTTAAAGTTTAAGGAATTTAAATGTCGCAAACATTTCGTTACAGCCAGTAATAATAGAGTGATAGAATTGTTCACGTAGATATCTGTACGCCCATGAAATAGAATCATTGGTGAACTATCCTTGATGATACGATGATAAGCATTATGATAGAATCACCTTCATGAAATAGAATAATGGTGAACTATCCTTGATGATACGATAATAAGCGTTAAGATAGAATCGCCTTCGATGTTGTCTATTTTAATTTAGTTTTCCATAACTCTGTAAACTAAAAATATCTAACAATAGTTTATATATTATATATTTTATCATTTATTTCTGTTTATTTATCTGTCTACTTTGTTCTTCTTTTTTGGGACTACTTCAATAATCTTTTATCAACAAATCAATCAAAGTTCATTGTTTTGATAATTCTTTGCCGTATTTCGATATCTGTGATTCTTGAAAAGCATCATCCTCATCAGCCTCCAACAAGGTATAGGCCACGCACCAGCTAATTACATTAAAAATAAAATGAAATCTTGAGCTGTCTTTTCAAGCTTGCTCTATGTGAACCCTCTCTCTCTGATATCTCTATCCATGCATCATATATGTCTCCCGTGGCTTACTCCCGCCTTGCGCTCCCTATGGATTCAATTTCAATGACTGCCTGGTGATGTTGTTTCATGTACTTGGCTTTTTCAGAGTAAGCCCTATCCATCGCATCCTTTTAGGCCCAATTTCGTACTCAATTAATCTTGTTCTGGTCTTGTCAGAAGGTCATCATTTTGTGCCTTGTTATGCCATTTGATGTTCAAGAGTTTTCATAATATGCATCTGTTAATGATATATTTTTCAATACATTTTTTACAGTCTTGCAAGTTTCACAGAAGAACTGTATTAACGATTAAAAAGACAGATCTTTGTGCGCAGTAAGATGTTACTTCGCTTATCCTTCCAAACTTTTGACAGCTGGTTGAAGGCTGTTCTTGCGTTGACAGTTCTTGCCTACAAATCACTTCTGTGCTTCCTTGTTTGTTGATGAAGCATCCTAAGTAAATCAATGAGTCTACCTCTGAAAATAACTCATTTGTACCAAACATCATTTACGTGAGATACATTTGTCTAATTGTGTGTATGTTATTGTCTATTTGGGACACCCTCCTTCTTTTTGCTGATGTCGAAAATGCTGATTGTTGATCTTTGGCCTCTGTGCTTTAAAGAAGAATATATTAAGCATGATTGTTTAAGTACTCTGCTTTTATACAATGCATTTTATCCACTCTTTAATTTGTCCTAAGATGTATTTTGCTATTGATACAATTCTTGGCAATTTTATAGCTACTTTATCAAAACAAAATTCGGTTGGCATGTTCAAATGTCTTTGATCTTTCGTGTTTTATTCCGCATCACTGATATCGATGAGTTTTACGACTGGTATTGATAGTAACAGCCCCTCAGCACCACAATCTGACTTTTTTTTTTTCTTTTTTTTTTTTTGGCAAATGAAATTTGCAGAAAGGATCTATTTTGGGGATTTTCAAAGGCTTACAAACAATAATATTTTTAATTATTTTTATATTGTTTTATTAGTCTCAAAATAATGTAGTTTTATTCGTATGAATGCGAACAACTTTCACAAAAGTTAAAATTAATCAAAGAGCGATTGATTTCAGATAGAAAAAAAAATATTAACTTGCGTCCGCATATGGAATTCGTAATATAAGGATATCAAATAGAGCCGTTTTGAGTTCAAGTTCCAAACGTTGCTTACATATACAGTTGAATTTCAACAACGGTAAATTAACTGACATCGTAATTCTAAAGAGCATTTTATTATGTTTCATTTGTATTGTTATGCAATGCTATTTTTATCAATGGACCATCATTTTTCCACTTTAATAATAATATTGCAACATTCAAAACAGCCTTCTTGTATCTGTCGAACCTTCCAAATAGATTGTTACGGTTGGAAGAAGACAGAGCAAGTATGTTCAACATACTCCTATTATCCTTATTAATCCAACCCGGATAGCAGATGATACGTCATACAGCCTCATCCTATGATTTCCAATTCACATGATGTGAAAAGATTGATGCAATAAGGAAACTAACTAATAACTAATAATAGGATAAGTGACTTTCCTACTTCTTCTACTTCGTCAAGTAAACTGACAAACCCAATCACATTGACGTCAATGCTGACGTCATAATACATGAAAAAACCTTTTTTCAGTTTTGGCGCAAAAAGCTTGAAATTGAAATTTGGGCGCAACCAAGTATGACCCATCTTTTAACAATAATGACAAACTAAATCTCTCAAATAAATTTAAATTTAAGGGTAAAAATATGGTTCGCTCAATCATCCTTATGATTTCACAAAACATCTTAAGGCGTTTAGCAAGCGAGACCGAAGCAAATATCGCTCCTGATACGACAAAACCTCTTTACAGGGGGACTCGAAGGCATTATTTTGCGTAGCCAGGTAGCTGTATTCCGTAACTTGATCAATTGCCAGTTAGTCTGTTCATTGACTATCTTGGCGTTAATCTGCCTCATGTTATTGCTTATGTGATTAATAATTCATTGAATAGTGGTGAAGTTGTTCATAGTCTTAATGAAACAATAGTTAGACCGTTGCTCAAAAAGAAAATTTAAATCACAATGAGCTGAAAAATTACAAGCCTGTGTCTAATCTACCGTTCCTCTCTAAAGTAATTGAAAAAGTCGTGCTGAGTCAAATAGAACAACACTTAAATCGAAACAATCTAAAGTAGACTATCAGTCTGCTTAAAGAAAAAGGACAGCACCCAGATAGCTCTTTTGAAAGTGCAAAGGACAACATGCTACATTATGGAATTAAAGAGAATATATCATATAAGAAAATATATCAGCCTAGAAGCAACCAACAAATTAGTGTGCTTCTTTACTCTCTCGAGACATGATTATTGCAATTCTCTGCCGGTTGGTCTTCCACTGAAACTAATCAATAAAATACAACAAATACAAAATAGTTCAGCCAGGCTTGTAATGAAAGTTTCCAAGAGAGAGCATATAACACCTGTTATCTTAAAAACCTCCATTGGCTTGCATTGAAATCACGCATCGACTATAAAATTGCCACAGTTTTATACCAATGTTTATACGAACCAGATTTTCATGTCTACCTCAACCAATGATTAATAGATACATACCAAATCGAACTATATTATGTTCCCAAAACCAAAAATTACTGTGTAAACCAAAACCTAACCTCAAAACATTTGGTCAGCTACAACTCTACCTACGTCACCATCTCAAAGAGAGATTGAAGAAAACAACAATCCCCCTGAAACCATGAGAGTCACAAGAGGGGTTCCGGAATGAAAAGAAATAATATTTTTAAAAAAACAACAACACTATACCCTCTCATACCAGAGGTTATAACCTTATTGTGGAGGTGTCTTTCTGTTTTTAAAAAATTTTGACGGTACATTATGAAATAGATATGGATGCAATAGATCTTTAGAGAAATGAAAGTACAAAGTTGAATTGTCAGATCTAAACCAGGCCGTGGGAGCAACTGACTTAGATAGCTAAACTGTTTACATTCGATAATATTACTAACTTGATAATAATATGATGCATTACCTCCATCAAAAATTTTCACAACATTCATTTCTTACAAATTCCTGTTCTATTCAATGTTTAAATTGAAAAGACCAGAATCGGATTGATGTAGGCTATTAGGCCCCTATTCTGCTCAGTTAAAGCGATTTATTATTTTCCGCTCGATATAATTTCTAAAAAAAACTGATTCACATCAGGATGTTTCATGGGGTTTTCAATTATTACATATTATTATGTTATTCTTTGTTATTCTTATCTAGACTGTTTCTTCTTGGTGTATTTGTTGTTCTTTACAGCCACGAAATGGTGTTCAAATAAAAATATAATAAGAGAACAAAGAAATGTATAAGAAACTCAACCAAATAAAGACTAAACACAACACAGTCGACGTTTCGATTAAAAAATCTTTATCAAGACAAACAAACAAACAAACAATAAATGGAGCACAATAAACTTATCTTTTGGGTTCAGAGGAGATCCAAAATGAGATGAAATATAAATAGAAAGAAATTCAAATAAAAATATGTGTAACAAAGCAAGAATACTTGTAGTTTTCATTATCATCTATTCTTGAACAAATCGAATCAAAATGTTTCTTTTCGTTATATTCAGCTGACTCTGATAATTATTTCTGTAATAAAATTAACATCATATTTGAATCGGTTCAAAAGTAAAGCAAAGGTCTTAGAGTATTTGAAACAATTTATTTTAATCATACAAGAGATTGTTTGATTATTACAATGTAGTCTTTGCTAAATGATTGATCGTGGCGTTATCACTTTATTGTTCTTGGATTATTTGTTTGTTTTCGCTTTTTTTCTTTCTTTCTTTGTGTGTGTGTGTGTGTGTGTGTGCGTGTGTGTGGTGTTTATTTGATATAAATGTTTAGGCACGTGTTTCCTTACAAATATTCTCTTTTATAATTCTCCATATTATCTAATTTATATTGTTTACGTGTATCAACATCAAATCAAATTAAAAATAATCAATATAACACTGTTTGCAAGTTTATGTTATTTTCATAAATAATTAACATGGCCGAAACCAGTTCTCATCGAGCCTTTCAACTTTTTTAATTTTCCACAAAGTGATTCTTCCCAGTGCTTGATTCCTGATGGGATGCAAATGACATTGCGTAATTTGATAACAGTTTAACATCCCAAAAGGCTTGTGACGTGAAAGGAACCCTTAATGTTGGAACAGTCAATGTCAGATCACTACAATCACACAAAAGGCAATAACGACTGGCCAATAATGAAGAATTGACGACAATTACCCATAAATTTGAGGAAAAATTTAAAAACAGATAAAATAAATATACCACCTTTTTGTGAAGGCCACTAAAACAGCCAATAACTGATGCAGAAATTTGGAAAAGCTTCGACAGTTTGAAAAATTAAAAAAGCACCAGGCAAAGACGGGATATAGATTCTACACAGAGCTCATACGGATCTCATCTTTAGACGACATGGGAGCGGATAGCTCAGTGGTTAAGGCGTTCGTCTATCAAGCCAAAGGTTCCTGGTTCAAACCCGTGCAGGCCTGAACTTGAAATACAAATTATCGTCTCCTACCATTAAGACCATTAAGTTGCTACAATATATAGTGTCAAGTCCTATTGGAGACGGACAATAATCTCGGAGGCCCCATGTATTTAATATACGCATGTAAAAGAACAATTGGCTGTTTACATGGCAGTCTAGAAAGACCCTGATATCACCAAAAGCAGTGGACATGGGATAAATTCAATACAACAACCCTTGGCTGTTTACAAGGCAGTCTAGGAAGATCCTGATATCACCAAAGCAGTGGACATGGGGTAAAATCAATACAACAAACCTTGGCTGTTTACAAAAGCAGTGGACATGGGGTAAAATCAATACAACAAACCGTGGCTTTTTACAAGGCAGTCTAGGAAGACCCTGATATCACCAAAGCAGTGGACATGGGGTAAAATCAATACAACAAACATTGGCTGTTTACAAGGCAGTCTAGGAAAACCCTGATATCACCAAAGCAGTGGACATGGGGTAAATTCAATACAACAACCCTTAACTGGTTACAATGCAGTCTAGGAAAACCCTGGTATCACCAAAGCAGTGGACATGGGTTAAATTCAATACAACATCTTTAGACGAGACCATAGTAAACTCGATCAACAAAACAAAACCACAAAGATCTAAAAATGAATTCAGTAGTATGGATAGCTATTCATAAGCCTGGAAAACCAAAAAAGCCACCAAAAACTCGAGACCGATCTTACTGCTCAATGTCTTGAGAAAAGCGCTATCCATTATCGCTCCAAACTGAATAAGATTTGTTATAGAAGCCTATCTATCCAACGGTCAAAGTGGTTTTAGACAATAAAGAAGTGAAGCCAATGTTACATGGACTCACAATTGATAGCTTGCAGCAAAAGTCAATACAGAAGGTATCCAAAGTAAACTAGCAGGCATCGATATGTCTGCAGTTGTTGATAGGATAACAGATTCATTGTACTACAGGGGCGGTCTCAGAAAGAACGTTTTTTTCCCGTATCGTCGCCCCAGAGCACCGTCAAAGCATAAATTGTGTTCACATAATTTGTCATTTGATGAACACATTAAAAACGTATCAAAGCATTCGAAAGCGTACAAAGGCGATGTCCTTTTTTTTTTTTTTAAAAGGAATGAAGTAGATTCTAGTAATTCCCACCGACGCTTTTTCACCGTCGTGACATGTCATTATACTTAATACGTCGTCACTTGAACTAGGCCTCGAACAACTGGCGTCATGATGTCTGACGTCACTGGGCATGTCATAATAGCAACATTAACATTAACACTTGTAGAAAATCACACATGGGCGCTTATACTACACGTGTACTCATAGAATGCATGTAGGCCTACTCATACGAGTAAACTCATTCACTCACACCTATATACAAACCCCCCTCCGCCGCCCCCCCCCCCACTCTCTCTCTCTCTCTCTCCATATTTTGTATTGTGTGTGTGTGTGTGTGTGTGTGTGTGTGTGTGTGAAAGACATGCAATCGGAACATAATACGATACAGACAACAATATGTACTAGCATTATTATTATCATACATAGTTAAAGTCCTAAGGAAAAATTAATCAATAAAAACTATTGTATAGGTTACAGAATATGCTGTTGAGTGCCATTAAATTGCATTAAGTTATACGGGTTGGTACATTTTCTGTGTCTATCAACTTGTGCGTTTATTCTAAGCTTGTGACCAAAATGTTGCTTTTCGGATAGAAATAGGAGAAGGGTGGCCGGTGGTGGGAGGCTTATTATAATAGCGAAATGGCAGGAAGCAATAAAATTAATTCGATATCATTGGAGATCTTAAACAGACAGTTTGTGACGAAATATAACGAAACTTCGATTTTTCAGAAATTGGCTTATATTCGAATAGTGACGAAATCCTGTTTGCAATAGATCTAATTTAATATACATAATTTGGTAAATTAACTCACCTGATTATGTAACGTATCTAGAAAGATGCTCCGTTGCTTTTACATCTCCTGATATCTCCTGCAAGTCTGAATGAAAAATGTGATTTTGATGTTATGGAATCCCTACTGAGATTAACACAAATTCATAGAAAATTATTGGTTGGCTTCGATGTTTCAATTGACATAATTGATGACCCAAATTGTGGTTTCAATGCGTTGCAGTGATGTGCTATGAATAGAATATAAATTTTATTGTGATGTAGTCTTTATTATGCAATGTTTCCCAAAAATGCGCTCTTTGTGATGGGCGGATTATTAAAATGTCTTCTCCTCATGTGTTCAATAATTGATAACGTGCATATCCTTCAATTGGATTAATCAAAATAGAGATTTATTTAAGTTGCGTAATGAATCGATTTATGAACTCTATAATTAAATAGAATAAAGAGATTAATATGTTAATTAAATGAAGTGATACATAGCCTACAATAAACGCCATTAGTGAAACAACCATCTCTTTCCAACCGTTGCAACCGTCGTTTGTTTGTCATTTTTATGAGATTTTTTATATATTTTAGGAGCAAGAACAAAACTACAAAATATTAGTCCTGGGTATATCTACTTCTATAAAAAAATTAATAAATATTACTTTGTCACCAGAATGGATTAAATTTGGAACAAGTTGCAATTTGGGTCTAAAGATGCAGAATGTGTCATTGTTGTCTGTTGCCATAATCACCTTAATTTAAATATAATATTACTATCTCGGCTATTTTTGGATGTTCTTTATATTGATATGATATGATATTGTCATTTATTCGAGGCAAAATCGTAATACCAAATTTTTCCCCCAACAACATCCAGGCGATCAGGCATCTCGTCGAAGGATTAGACCTAACATATCTCTGTAAACAGAGCCTTACTGTGGATCAAGTGAACAAACAAGAGATAACAACAATATGGGTAGATTTGCACCTTGTTTCATGGATAACTTTCTTCCTAGCTTTAAAAATTATCAAAGGAGAAGGATTATCACCTGGAGAACAAGCATGGTTTCATCGGCCAATGTATGCCACTAGAAAGATTGTTTTCATAATCAGTTTTAAAATAATTGATCGCCATAGAGCAGACATGACGAGCCATTACGCATTTTTGATACCTGGAAGATTTCGGATTTTTTCGGAAGATAAGGTCTTAATAATTGTTGGTGTGCTTCTGGGGATTCCCAAGATGAAATCTCCACTTTTAGAAATCACGAAAATCAGTCTTTGAGTGAGGAGATCAAAATAAATGGTCGTGTATCCCATATTCAAATCAGTTGGTTGGCTCACTTTGCACTCAGACTTATGGGATTGAAACCTTAGATAACATTATTCTCACTTTATTCCACTTTGACCGCTCAAATATCTTGGAAGCTCGTATTCAGTCTTGTGATCACAACACAATTCCTTCAAATATTTTTGAATGATCACGTCACTACTTTTGCTTTGTTTAATATTTGTGTTTGTTTCCAATTTTTCAAAATTTGGTTGCTATTTTGTTGGTAATAATCATGAAGATTGCTAACTGATGCATCTATCATTTACATTTATGACTCTTGGTTTAAAGTCAAAGACAAATACTTAATTAGTGAGAAATCACTTGAATAGGAGATTAATAAGTTCATTATCATATTAATATAATTATTATTATTATATTAATATCATTATTATTATATCAATATCATTATTATATTAAATCATTATTACTTATATTATTACTATTATTATCATTATTTTTTTAAAAACCCAACAAAAATCCCAATTCAATTCCCCGTACATTACAAGACCCAACAAAGACAAAAGACAAAAACAACCACCTAGAAGAAAGAACCAAAAATGGAACAGCCAATAAGAAATAAAACAATAAATGAAAACGACACAGCCAATAAGAAATAAAACAATAAATGAAAACGACACAGCCAATAAGAAATAAAACAATAAATGAAAATGGCCCACAAATGTAAGAAAAGGAATCCATCAAATAATTATCATCAAAATGAAACTCTACAACTGAGATTTATTTGATCATAATAAATTCATGATGACAATTAAACAAAATAATCATATACATGACACTTGCTTTATGCTTATCACTGTCAAGTGCCTGAAGTGAAAAAAATAATAATCGAATAATCACTTTCACAGCAATAGACTAATAATAATAATAATAATGATTATAATAATGACAAAAACATTCTAACAATAACAATATATTTCATCACATGATAAAACATTTCAAGTGTGATCAAAAACATGGCATGGAAACAACCCAAATCATCAGGCTTTTCCACAATCCATTAAATCCCTCTTTTTTCTTTTTTGTTCTTTAAAATTGAATAACCGATTAATTTCTATTTGAGGATTGCAATTGCAGTAATGATAACCTTGCTTTAATGTAAAAAAGTCACGGTCATTCTACAATAATGGCTAAATTGGTTCTGTAGTAATCAATTTCAAGACTATGTATTGTTGATATCCATTGTAGCAGATTATAAACCTATTTGGACTATCATGGTAGGCCTATATATATATTCTCATTTTCATTTTGCAGTGTATCATAACAGTCAGTAGTGATCAACAGTAATGTCTTTCATTTGGGTAATGGCATGGTTCTAACTTAGGAGCTCTTATGTTTTACCAATACTCCGTTTTCGAGAAGTTAAATTTCATGAAAAGCTTCTGAAAATAGTGATATTTGTGGGAGTAGAGAATATACTTTCATCAGACATATAATTTATAACAAAGCAAAGTATAAATGATTTTGAGACAACGGTGTTTAACTATCCAACAGAAAATTTGTACCGGTATGTTTGGAAGTGCAGTTATTGTACAGTCTATAAAAAAGCAATAGATTTCAAATAACTCAGAGCTGAAAATAAACTGACTAGAGGAATGGCCTGAAAGAGATTTTGGATGTAAATAAATACAAAAACAAAAAATATTTACAAACCAAATACCAAAATATATGCCAAGAGAGATAGAAATCTTTGCTGACCAAAATCATTATCATGGCTGTAAAGCTTTAAAAGGCATACTCCAAGATTAATGGAAATGATTACAGTCTGGTCTTTCTAATCCTAACACCTCCGTTCCCGTTAATTTGTTCAGATTACAGATTTTTCCGGATTGGGGAATGCTAAGAAATAATAAGAAAAAAAATCTGTTCCCAGAAATTGGTTCGAATTACAGAGGGATTCGGATTACAGTAGTCCAGATTAGAGAGACCAGATTGTACATAGGTTTCTAGAATCTAACATATTTGCCATGCTGGAAGGTTTATACGCATCACATGTACGTAAGTCAACCTTTTTCAGCACACTGCTATCTATATGTTTATATGAAAACATTATGTTTTTGCATTGACTGGCATTCAATGCCTTTAGGATCTCATCAACTAGAATTGACTTGAACTTACATGTATATTAAACTTGTCAGGTAACAATGTTATTATCCTAGAAATCATATTGCCGATGCAATACCAGGTAGCTGCACATGTGTAATATATCTGATGTCTATTAAATTCACATAGGTGCTCGGTGAATGGTCAGGCTTTCTAATTTTTAAAGCCTTTATCTCAAAATTTGATAATCTGAAATATGATGCTTAATTTCTACCTTACAATATCAGTATGTCATCACCTAAAGGAGGCACAAGGTCGGCTGGGAAGATAAATACTTGGAAAAGGCAATTAGGTGCCGTCTCTGAGGTCAAAGATTCCATTCCCTCATCTAAGTTTCTTGAAGATAATCCATACATTAAATATGTATAAACTAGCAAGCAATTTTAAGTAAACATTGTATCTGGATATTTCATGACCAACTACCAGTGACTTATAATATTATAAAAATAAGAGCCTAAAAAATTATTAATACATGAAATGTCCATGGAAACATATACATATACACATACATTATCATTATTATTATTTTGATAGTTAGTTAGTTATTTGAAGTTTAAGGGCTCAGTCAACCACTAGGGTTATCTCAGAGTCCATGAAAAAGTAAGAT